>WWET01004807.1:93884-113849 GCA_011038615.1 Limnodynastes dumerilii | reverse complement strand
ACTGGATGGGCCGTGTGGCTCTTATCTGCCGTTACTTTCTATGTTTCTATGTAGAGAAGCCCAGAGACACAGTGCACCATAATGCAGGGGTAACAGCCTAGACCGGGCCAAAGTAGTCACATCCGTCCCTTCCACTGTATAATATTTACATTCTGAGCTCCTCAGCATGTAACGTCTCCTGATTGAGCTCAGTGGCGCACGTGCATACAATGGATTCCTCTGGCGATAGTGAATGACATTGAGGGATTACTTTGCTGGTGATGAAGGAGGAAAGAAAGGACAGACCTAAGCTCCATATTATAGCGTCTGCGTTCTTCTCTCACCGGCCTGGTGATGACAATGCAGCCAATATCCAGCGCACAAAGACTCCATCTTAGACATAATTAGCTGTGTGACAGCTTCGTATGGATTACGCTGAACATCGAGCCGCGGCTCCTCTATCAGGGAGTAATTGCACGCGGCCTCTCTCTCCTCTCCGCATCGGCTGCGTCTGTTAGGCCGAAAAGGGAAACATAAAAGTACATTAGTAATTATCTCCATGAACAGTTAATCACTGCCGATATCATAAAGAAGGGATTAGACGGCTCCATTCACAGCCATCGTTTGCTCAATTACGTTTTATTAGTTTGTCATAGTGTAAAAGTGATGGATAGCTGAAGAATGTAACAAAGTTATATTTATAGCCGCTGCGTAGAGAAACCCAAAACTCAACACTTTTAAACTGATTTATTGTTACCGTTGTTAGATTGTAGGAATTATTGGGAAGACAGAGGCCACTGAGGCAACAACAACAAAAGTTTGTTCAGGATGAATAACATTTAAAAGAATAATTTCTGTTCATTAGTATGTTTCAATGTTTCATTGGTTCAGATGATTGTTCCAGTTCTGGATGCTACAGCGACAATAACGAATTAGATAACGATACAATCAACAGCCCCCAATGTGTATAATCACTGAAATTGTTAAAAAAAAAATAACAAAAAAAAAATCCTTATTTTGTCCCAGACTCTGCTCCTGTTCCGCTCTGTCCCCGCTCTCTCCTCCACTCTGTCCCCGTTCTCTCCTCTGCTCTGTCCCCGCTCTCTCCTCAGCTCTGTCCCAAGCTCTCTCTTCTTCTCTGTCCCAAGCTCTCCTCAGCTCTGTCACCTGGTCTGACCTCTCTCGCTCCTCAGCTATGTCCACACTTTCTCCTCCGCTCTGTCCCATGTCTCTTTTCTGCTCTGTGCCAAGCTCTCTCCTCTGCTCTGTTGCATCTTCCTCCTCCGCTCTGTCCCCTGCTCTCTCTTCCACTCTGTCACCCGTTCTGACCCCTCTCGCTCCTCCGCTCTGTCCACACTCTCTCCTCTGCACTGTCCCATCTCTCTCTCTTCTGCTCTGTCCCTGCTCTCTTTTTTCTCTGTGCCAAGCTCTTTCCTCTGCTCTGTCCCAGCTCTCTCCTCCGCTCTGCCACATCTCTGTCACCCGCTCTGAGACCTCTTGCTCCTCCGCTCTGTCCACACTCTCTCCTCCGCATTATCCCATCTCTCTCTTCTGCTCTGTGCCAAGCTCTCTCCTCCTCTCTGTCCCCCCTCTCTCCTCACTCTCTCTCCTCTGTTCTGTCCCCGCTCTCTCTCCTCCGCTCTGTCCCCGCTCTCTCTCCACCGCTCTGTCCTCGCTTTCTCCTCTTTCTCTCCTCGCTGTGTACCTGCTCTCTCATTAGGCAAGATAATTGTCCACACTCCAAACATTGCACTGACAAATTATACCCCATTATTGGACATTATAGATCATTTTGGAACAACACGCATAGTACATGGATGATTCAAAGATCTGAACAAACCAGGGCCACAGAGGACCAGATTCTGAGCTGTGTGATATACGTCCGCACAGAAAGCTGTAATTAAGCACAGAAGGGGGGTGCGCCCCCGTTACTCCTCTCCTTCTTATGGACCCTAGGTTCTGTGCTTAACTACAACTCCTCACCCCTGGCCCTGGCTTCGGCTTGTGGATGTGAAGTGCTGGCCCCTTCCACGGAAGTTCTTCTGTACGATGGAAAGTTTCACATAAAAGAACCTACGACACGTAACATCTGCCACGCACAGGACTTACACAAGAGACTTCCCCTTCTGCGCCTCTCTGTGAATCAGGGCCAGTGCTTAGTTATTTTCATGACAGCTCCCACTTAAACATGAAACGTGGTTATTCTATAGCAGGAACTAACGTGGTTCATCATTCCTTACGATTTCTCTCTAGCGCCATTATTGGGGGATAGCTTTATTTATATATTTTATATATTGCCTAATGGTAAATAAACATTTGTTTACACCGCGGCAATATACGTTTCGCCAATAATCATTTCCCGTTTTACATTTTATTTAAAAGAACATTTTTTTTATTTTTTTACAGATTAGAAAATTTAAAAACTATGAATCTGATCCAGATCTCCGTGCGTGTTTCTGAGGTCTGTAAGTCTGCACTTAAGCGTGAGAGGGAAATTGAGTCCCACGACTTACGTGTCCTGAACCCTACCTTCAGAGGTGGATTGGCCATAGGACTTACAGGGAGTTTTCCCGGTAGGCCGGAGGTCTCTGGAGGCCACTCAACAGCTCCATTTTTATTTGAAGAAACCTAGGATTGGTGGTTGCTAAAATGATGTCTCTTTTGTTCCTTATACTTACATAGTGGTCACTTAGGTCCTTGGCTGCACCCCTATATTTATATATACACTTACACATATTTAATTTGTTGGATAGAAGTGCAGCCATTTTTATTGATACTGTTTAGTTTTATTTGGGAGTCTGACCAATTCTGTATGTATTGGGTGGTGAACACCAGGATGCTGTATGTATTGGGTGGTGGTCACTAGGATGCTGTATGAATTGGGTGGTGAACACTAGGATGCTGTATGTTTTGGGTGGTGGTCACTAGGATGCTGTATGTATTGGGTGGTGGTCAAGACCCCTAATATATCCCATTATATTATACTATGTGCCAATCCCAGACCCCTAATATATCCCATTATATTATACTATGTGCCAATCCCAGACCCCTAATATATCCCATTATATTATACTATGTGCCAATCCCAGACCCCTAATATATCCCATTATATTATACTATGTGCCAATCCCAGACCCCTAATATATCCCATTATATTATACTATGTGCCAATCCCAGACCCCTAATATATCCCATTATATTATACTATGTGCCAATCCCAGACCCCTAATATATCCCATTATATTATACTATGTGCCAATCCCAGACCCCTAATATATCCCATTATATTATACTATGTGCCAATCCCAGACCCCTAATATATCCCATTATATTATACTATGTGCCAATCCCAGACCCCTAATATATCCCATTATATTATACTATGTGCCAATCCCAGACCCCTAATATATCCCATTATATTATACTATGTGCCAATCCCAGACCCCTAATATATCCCATTATATTATACTATGTGCCAATCCCAGACCCCTAATATATCCCATTATATTATACTATGTGCCAATCCCAGACCCCTAATATATCCCATTATATTATACTATGTGCCAATCCCAGACCCCTAATATATCCCATTATATTATACTATGTGCCAATCCCAGACCCCTAATATATCCCATTATATTATACTATGTGCCAATCCCAGACCCCTAATATATCCCATTATATTATACTATGTGCCAATCCCAGACCCCTAATATATCCCATTATATTATACTATGTGCCAATCCCAGACCCCTAATATATCCCATTATATTATACTATGTGCCAATCCCAGACCCCTAATATATCCCATTATATTATACTATGTGCCAATCCCAGACCCCTAATATATCCCATTATATTATACTATGTGCTATACCCAGACTTATAATATATCCCATTATATTATACTATGTGCCAATCCCAGACCCATAATATATCCCATTATATTATACTATGTGCCAATCCCAGACCCATAATATATCCCATTATATTATACTATGTACCAATCCAAGACCCATAATATATAATAACATGCATTTATATTTTTTCCTGCATGGTTTTTTTTTTTTTGTTTTTTTTTATATTTAATGGTGGGTGTGGTAAGGGGGTGTTCTGGACTACCAAAACACAGCCCACTAGACCTCCTAAGTACACATAGGATAGGGACTCACCTACAGGAGGTGCCTTGATGCTGGGCAGGTGATAAACCCAATATAGCTATATTGTGAACTAAACCTCCTTTTTATTTATGTGCTGACACATAGTGTTATTTAATGTATGTTGTATGAATTGGGTGGTGAACACTAGGATGCTGTATGTATTGGGTGGTGAACACTGGGATGCTATATGTTTCAGTTGGTCACTGGGGTGGCAGTGAATACCTGCATTGCATAGAGGTCACTATTAATCTCTATATTGGAATGTGAAATACTTGTCAGTAGGTTCTTTATTCTGTACTAATCCAGTTGACACATTTTTTGAACCCCCCAATAGTTTATCTCACCCACACGTGGCCTCTTGAAGATTTAAGTTCCCAATCTGCCCTACCTTAAGTTCTCTGCACAGATCCGTGTCCGCACAAACGCATATCAGAAGTGCCTACTGCCTCCCCCTCTCCACCCTCTGCATTCCTATCTCCGCCCCCTTGCAGGGTTTAGGAACCTGCAATCTGGAGTGACACCACGTGGGACGGATCTTCTAGCATACGGGACTGTAGCGTAACATCTGATGTGCGCAGTGCCAGAAAAACACTCGACATCTGCAGAGAGCTTGCAGACATCAGTGTCGAAGGCGAATGAGGATCAGGCTCTATGCAAGTAATACACATAATTTAGAAACATTAGCAAAGTTTATACAGCCACTATTAGTATAAAAGCCGGTTACTTTATCAGCCGAGCTGCCCTTTAAACTTTACCAGACGTAATCACTTCTTACGTTCCGGAAGTTTGCTCGTATTTTAATGAACCAATTAGTTGTAACTTCGATGAACTGTCCTTTCCAGGAGATTCTTTATCTGCTTATGAATCTTATAATAAAGTAGCTTAGATTTAATTGCTTAAATATGGTTAATAGTTGGATACACCCCTTTTAATATGCACTGTAAATTACCGAATTAATGGTGAGCTGTTCACGATCCAACTCTATCCAACCAGAGACTTGTCTCTTCTCGCTTGCTTGGAATATGATGCTCGTATAAAGGTTACTCATCATTCGCTGGCCCAATAAAACTTCATGACCTGCGTCTACGAGCCATAAGTTGTAAAAGACTTTGCCGCTGCCAGTTTTAGTGCACGATACACTGGCTGTAAGGCACCAAATGTACTGCAAAGTCTGCGATAAATTATGCAAAGCAAGTCATATTAATTCCCTAAGCTGATGAAGGCTGGGATTCAGTGCGTTTTTTTCTCTTCTTTGAGTATTACAAAGAATTAAAGATCATTTGACACTTGGGGCTTTCACAATCAATCTCCTGCAACCAAGAACAACATACACACAATGGCCTGAGATCCCTCTGGCAAAGAAGGAAGGGAACGGTGATAATTACGCTGATATGTGACTGCCGAGGCGTTAGCTACCGGCAATTCAGGACATTGTCTGGTGTTTTCAAGTTGATGTTTTTTTTTATTCAGTGCAATCTTCCAAGGTGCAATAAGCAATTTAAAGACACATTATTCTTAGGCTCCCGTCAGTCATCTCTCCTCCCTGTTGTTGGCAGCGCCTTTGTTAAAGCATCATTATTATCTTGTCAGTCGCAACAGCCGTCAACCAAAATCACGAAAGGTTCTCTTGATCATGTAGAGTGACATTAATATGTGAGAACACTGGAAGAAAGCAATAAGTACCAGCGCATTCGCCTAAGTTTCAAGGCTACTCCCATGACACTACCATCGTTGCTACGGATTTTAGCTGACTTCTGCGTCCATATTGCTACCTTTACTCTCTGTGCGTAATGGATTCCCTAGCATAACACCTGGATCTCATGCGTATCTTCATGTACTGGGCATGCGTCAGTTTATCCGTGCCTAAAAATGCGCACCAGAGAGATTCAGCGTCTTCTTCAGTGTGAATCGGGCCCATTATCTCTGAACCATTTGCAGGGGTGAAACAAGAGAGAAACACGGGAGTCCCAGCAAACCCCCCAACCCTCCTAACGGCTGCCAGCTGCTGTGTGCTTGTCCGGTGATTGGCTCTCTGGTTACACCAGCTGATGTGACGTTTCTCTGCATGATTTTACACCACCCCATCACTCGAGCCTGCATTCTGAGGCACGTGTTGAGGGAGGGACATAATCAGTGTACAGTAAGGGGCGTGTCCAAGCAACCCCTGAACCAGAGCTGATCGCAGACGTAACAAAGGGCTGTTTACATCACAACATTTGCACCAGGGGGTGACGTTCCACGGACCTATTTCACACCCTTCCGTTAACCTTTACAAAGGGTCAGAATGGCTGCCGCTGTGTTGTGCCTGTGCTTCATCACTTCTACAGTTTTTTATATAAAATTTAATATATTGGGGCAGATCAAGAACAACGCTTCCACGCCTGGCGGACACGTAAATTCATGCTTTTGTATTTACTGCGCATGCGCACGACAGATACGCTACGTAGCGTAACTCTAAGCATATGGGCCATTCACATATCTGCTACGTAAATTCGTAGATGTGGGCGCGCCAATATTACGTTAGCCAAAAATACGCCTAAATTACACAATGTAGATGGAGGTTTGCATTAAAAGTGTACGGTATGGGCGTGCTTAGCTGCGTAAGTCTGCGTTGCCTATACGTATGCCTGCGGACGAGTGCGGTTACGCGGCCAAAAGTAAAGGTAGGGTTTGAAAAGCGGAACTCGGTCAAAGTACGTACATCCAAGGGGAGTGCCTGGGGGAGTGTATAGAAAGTACGCACGCGGAAATACGCTACGCGAGGAAACAGATTGCAAGCGGAGTTCTGGATCTACCCCAATGTTTGCAATTATTTTGTGTCATTTACAATCTAATAAATGCGCTCACATTCGTCATACCCTCTACGAGTGCAATGTATTTAGCTACGTGGCTGCGGTGAGCCCGTCTTCTTTGAGCCGTAATTGCTTGCAATCCACACTTACCGTTGTTTACGCTTTTAGACGCTTTTCTAACATATCTAGAGCGCGCTCAGTGTGAAGCAGCGCTCAGGACCGTGTCCACACTTAAGTGTAGAATAAGTACGCAAGGATTCGCAAAAATACGCACCTAAGCGGCAAGGCAACACCCATGACACTCCCCTTTTTACTTACGGATTTTAGCAGACTTTCGCCACCATAGGGCAACGTTAACTCTCCGTGCGTATATTTGTGCTTAAGTTACTTAGGTACGCAAGTAAATTATTACCCGCGCTCTTAATAGTCCAGTTAAATGCCTCCCCCCACCCACTTTCACGTAACTTCCTACGTACGGAGACCTGGCCCCCCTCCGTATGTATCGCACTAAGCCTGGATTTGAAGTCCGTATCTAATGGATTTCCATGCCGAAATCCTACATCGCTTGCGTAATAAAGTCACTACACATGCGCAGTTTAACCGATCCTAAAAATACGCACAGAAAAAGCAGCACGGACCTCAGTCTGTAAGGTCAGTGCTATTTATAACTAACTCAGCTTACGCACTAAATTGTCTTCCCGTAGTTGACAATGAATCTTTGAAGAGTCCACACTATGGGCTCCATTTACTATTGCAATTTTCGGGTGATAATGGGTGTTTTAACACTAAAACGCTCATTATCACCTGAAAATAAACATTTTAAAAGTTACTAAAGTGCATTCGCCATGGAAATCTGCTGTTTCCATGGCGATGCACAAACACTTCATAAGGCTTCGGCGGCCCGTTGATCTAAACGGGTGCCGAAGCACTATTACAAGTTACTATTCCTCACTGCCGAAATTCTGATTCGGCAGTGAAGGAAAAAATAACGCCATCTGAGGATGCCAGCAATCTCCCCATATTCCCCCCTTTTCCTCCCCCTAATAGCCGTTATTAGGGGGAGGAAAAGCGGGGTATGTGTGGGGAGACCGCTGGTATCAAGTAGGATGCGGTCATTATAAATAAAAAAAATGTAAAAAAAAATGATTTTTTTTTAAACAAAAAAATAAATAAAAAACAACATAAAAATAATATAAAAAAAATACAAAACTCACCTGTCCGATGGACGCGTCCGACTTAGAAGACTCCGGCCCCGATATGAAGACCCTGCGCATGCGCAGTGGGTTTTCATATTAGGGCTGAAATTTTCTAAGTGCCGCTGTGAAGTCTCTGCGCATACGCGGGAATCATTCGATATGAAGTGCCTGGGCTGCGGGCAGAGCACTTCGAGGGACTTTGAGGGACCTCGGCGGAGGGGTGAGTATTTGTACATTTTAAAGGGAAAGCTGCCAGGCTCGCCGCAAACACGGGCGAGCCTGGTGCAGCTTCCCTTCGGGGGAAATTTTTTTTTTTGTAAATATAGCCCTATATAATATGCTTTGGAGGAGAAAGTCAGTCCTTGTGTATTGCAGTGGGAGGCCTGGCGATCTACAGTGTGTGGGGGCCTATTATCAGATATAGGCCTGGGGCTGTGGTTCCATTAGCCCCATTATTAATCTGGCTTTGCTTGTCTGGGGCTTCTGCCTCATCTTACTGTTGTGTTTAAGTCGCTGTTGCAATAAAAACAAACATAAAAAATCTTGTGGTCGAGCACTGGAGATGCTGTGGTTGCGACTGGAATAGAAATAAACTAATAATATTTATTAACAGAATTCAGAAGAATTCATTAGAAAAAGAAATCCTGCGGAAATAATACTACAAAGTGCCGATATTCATACTATTAATCTGCAAATCTCTGCTCTCTCCCCCATCAATCCTCACCTCTAATGACATAATAGGGCGATAGGTGGAGAGGTAAGTGGATAAATGCCCGTTACGCTGATCTGCCGCCTGCATCCGCCAACACAATGTTCCTTATCGCCGCTGTCACAGCCTGGATCCTCAGCATGAACATGTGTTATGTCGTAGTCACAGACATAAAATAAACACGAGGCATGTATTTTTTATAAAGCAATCAATACGGACGGCGCGGCATCAGGCAACCGGTGTGAGGGAGATCAATATGATGCGGAAGACGTATTGCAGCCAATTACACAAATATCCAATGGCTCCGATGGGACAATAAACAGCAGCAAACATATAGAGATGATATATGCTGAGGATGTCTGCGTCGCAGCCTTTATTTTTACTGTTATTCCTAAAATACGCGTCTCGTTCTATGATCTTACATCTATTAGTTATAATCTAACGACACGCACAAGAATATAACTGTCACAAGAGGACAACGAGCAAATATAAGAGCGGAGAGGGGGTTATTCCATGCCTAGGATTGTCAAATGCTCGCGTTTTGCATTTGCGTTTGCTTACTTGCAGCAACCTCCGGTCGTATCTGGATCCATGAGATCTAGAGAACCATATTTTTTCCCAAGGGGCAGGTGTGGACCTAATCCACAGGTCCGTCCGTTAGGCCTCTTACGCACGCAAAGTGCGCCCCTCAGATAACGCTGTTATTTTATGATAGTAACGTCTGAGTTCCTTGCGATGGTTGTTCCATCCGATGGCCGACTCTCTGCCTCCACCCGCAGTAATTACGAAAGATGGGAGGGGGAGATGCTAATTGTGCAGTAAGGGCGGGGTTTTGGGGATACGCTGATCCGTACGTTTAAATTAAGGCAGGCTTATTGCAATGTGACAGCCATAAAGCCTGCACAAAAAAGGGGAGTGACGGGAGGAGTGACAGGGGGAGTGACAGGGGGAGTGACAGGGAGGAGTGACAAGGAGGAGTGACAGGGGGAATGACAGGGAGGAGTGACAGGGGGAGTTCAGTCCCCTCTCTCGTGCATAATGCCAGACGCCCCCACATGTACGGAAAGTGAGCAGGGTCTGGATCCGGTCCTTTGACTGTAACATTATCTTTTATCTATTTACAAACCTTGGATATTGGTGATATTACACAATGTAAGCAATTTTATAAATTAATGAGAAAGACAAGTCAGATACAAGTTGGATACTTGAGTGTATAGGGAGAGGAATTAGTATCAGAGAGAGAGAGAGAGAGAGAGAGAGAGAAGTAATGATGTCACTGTATAGGTCATTGCTGCGGCCTCACCTGGAATACTGAGGTCAGCTCTGGAGCCGTATCTCCAGAAGGACATAAATACATTAGAGACTGTGCAAAGAAGAGCAGCTAAAATGGTGCATGGTCTGTGTCACACACCATACAGAGAGACTAGAGGAAGTAATATGTACAGCTTGGAGCAGAGAAGAGCAACTAATATGGTGCATGGCCTGTGTCACACACCAAAGAGAGATAGACAAGAGGAAGTAACATGTATAGCTTGGAGCAGAGAAGAGCCACTAAAATGGTGCATGGCCTGTATCACACACCATACAGAGAGACTAGAGGAAGTAACATGTATAGCTTGGAGCAGAGAAGAGCAACTAACATGGTGCATGGCCTGTGTCACACCATACAGAGACAGACTAGAGGAAAAATCCGGGTGGCACCTTTCACATTACCAGATAGGACTCGGGAAAACGCCTCTTTTTTCCCAGATTCAATTCCTGGGTGATTAGACCGGGGTCCAGACAGAGGGAACCTTTCAGATCACCACCTAAAATCCGAGTTTCAGTCGAGATCAAAGTTTTTTGCCAATAATCCCGGTTGTTAGTGGGGATCTGAGAAGGGAATTAGAAGTTTTTGTCCAAATGTTACAGAAATGAATCCAAACAATTGCAATCCCCAAAATCCTGTTTTACCCGTCGCTTTTCTGAATAAATGCAACAACACTAAAGGCCGTCTGTGTGATTACTCTGCGCTGCTCTTCCTTCTACTTCCTTGTAGTTTTTATAATTGCAAAAACTTATTGTGGAATGAGCCGAGCTCATTATTTGTGCCGTTGTGTTTTTTTCTCTCCTCCAGCAAGCAGCGGCTCAGATAATTGTACAGTATCATCTAATATTGTAAGCTACTTGTCAAAGCAGAAATTGGCTCCAATGTAGAGCGTCTTTGGTTTTATACAAACATCAAGAGCTTGGACGCCTGTAGATGAGATATCATTAGCTTATTTGAGAGCTGTCCAAGTTTAGCATCAGCTGACACTTCTATATGTCTAAGAGAAACTCCAATAAATCAGTCTGCAGAAGGAGGTGACACGTGTTGCAGGAGGCCTGCTAATTGGGAAGAACAACACTCATTTAACAACCCAGAGCTTAGCTTTCTCCACGGTGAATATTTTAAACAAAAAGTCAACTGAAGAATATTTAAGAATATTTCATTTCAATCGTCCTAGTAACAAGAGGTGACATCGGGGATGTTTGGAAAAATAACAGCTTTCCACTTTGTTTAAGGCTCTATGAGATTGTGACAAAACGCAATGAGCTAGAACTGCCTTATAATGCTTTTAGTTACTGGTATGCAGGTGGACAGCTTGATAATGGCTGCGTTAGTAGGTTATAGGGTTACGGTTAGGCTGCAGAGAGGAGAGGGTTAGGGTTAGGCTGCAGAGAGGAGAGGGTTAGAGGCCCATATTCAGAGTACCGGACGCATAACATATACGTCCGGTGTTTAGCGATTTTTACTACTGCGCATGTGTAGTCATTTTTTTATGTAATCTACGTATCTTTTTCTTATGTAGAATACGCATACGTCCGGTACTTTGAATATGGGCCTACATCATAATCCACATTACATCATAATCCACATTACATCATAATCCACGTTACATCATAATACATCATAATCCACATTACATCATAATACATCATAATCCACGTTACATAATTATCCACGTTACATCATTATCCACATTACATCATAATACATCATTATCCACGTTACATCATTATCCACATTACATCATAATAAATCATTATCCACGTTACATCATTATCCACATTACATCATAATAAATCATTATCCACATTACATCATTATCCACATTACATCATAATACATCATAACCCACATTACATCATTATCCACATTATATCATAATACATCATAATCCACATTACATCATTATCCAAATTACATCATAATACATAATTATCCACATTACACCATTATCCACGTTACATCATAATACATCATAATCCACATTACATCATAATACATCATAATCCACATTACATCATTATCCAAATTACATCATAATACATAATTATCCACATTACACCATTATCCACATTACATCATAATACATCATAATCCACATTAAATCATAATCCACGTTACATCATAATACATCATAATCCACATTACATTATTATCCACATTACATCATAATACATCATAATCCACATTACATCATAATACATCATAATCCACGTTAGATCATTATCCACATTACATCATAATACATCATAATCCACATTACATCATAACACATCATAATCCACATTACATCATTAACCACATTACATCATAATACATCATAATCCACGTTACATCATTAACCACGTTACATCATAATCCACGTTACATCATAATCCACGTTACATCATAATCCACGTTACATCATTATCCACATTACATCATAATTCATCATAATCCACGTTACTTCATTATGTACATTACATCATAATACTTTATAATCCACGTTACATCATTATCCACATTACATCATAATCCACGTTACATCATTATCCAAATTACATCATAATACATCATTATCCAGGTTACATCATAATACATCATTATCCACGTTACATCATAATACATCATTATCCACATTACATCATAATACATCATTATCCACATTACATCATAATCCACGTTACATCATTAACCACGTTACATCATTAACCACATTACATCATAATACATCATAATCCACGTTACATCATAAACCACGTTACATCATAATACATCATAATCCACGTTACATCATTATCCACATTACATCATAATACATCATAACCCACGTTACATCATTATCCACATTACATCATAATTCATCATAATCCACGTTACTTCATTATGCACATTACATCATAATACTTTATAATCCACGTTACATCATTATCCACATTACATCATAATACATCATAATCCACGTTACATCATAATACTTTATAATCCACGTTCCATCATTATCCACATTACATCATAATACA
The DNA here is from genome assembly GCA_011038615.1 of Limnodynastes dumerilii. Classification (NCBI taxonomy): domain Eukaryota; kingdom Metazoa; phylum Chordata; class Amphibia; order Anura; family Limnodynastidae; genus Limnodynastes; species Limnodynastes dumerilii. Next base: position 100,702 of record WWET01004807.1, on the reverse strand, counting down.
TCATAATCCACGTTACATCATGATCCACATTACATCATAATACATCATAATCCACGTTACATCATTATCCACGTTACATCATAATTCTTTATAATCCACGTTACTTCATTATGCACATTAGATCATAATACATCATAATCCACATTACATCATTATCCACATTACATCATAATACATCATTATCCACATTACATCATAATCCACGTTACATCATTTGGGAGCCAGTTTGTCTTTATTTTTTGGAGAGAATTAGGATGAATTCTTTATTAGGTGGTGGATACTAGGATATTCTCTGTATTCGGTGGTGGTCACTAGGATGCTCTCTGTATTCGGTGGTGGTCACTAGGATGCTCTCTGTATTGGGTAGCGGTCACTAGGATGCTCTCTGTATTAGGTGGTAGTCACTAGGATACTCTCTGTATTCCGTGGCAGTCACTAGGATGCTCTCTGTATTAGGTGGCAGTCACTAGGATGCTCTCTGTATTGAGTGGTGTCACTAGGATGCTTTCTGTATTGAGTGGTGGTCACTGGGATGCTCTCTGTATTGGGTGGCAGTCACTAGGATGCTCTCTGTATTGAGTGGCGGTCACTAGGATGCTCTCTGTATTGAGTGGTGTTCACTAGGATGCTCTCTGTATTGGGTGGTGGTCACTAGGATGCTCTCTGTATTGAGTGGAGGTCACTGGGATGCTCTCTGTATTGTGTGGTGGTCACTGGGATGCTCTCTGTATTGAGTGGTGGTCACTGGGATGCTCTCTGTATTGAGTGGTGGTCACTAGGATGCTCTCTGTATTGGGTGGCAGTCACTAGGATGCTTTCTGTATTGATGAGTGGTCACTAGGATTCTCTTTGTATTGGGTGTTGGTCACTAGGTTGCTCTGTATTGGGTGTTGGTCACTAGGTTGCTCTCTGTATTGGGTGGCAGTCACTAGGATGCTCTCTATATTGAGTGGCAGTCACTAGGATGCTCTCTGAATTAAGTGGCAGTCACTAGGATGCTCTCTGTATTAGGTAATAGTCACTAGGATGCTCTCTGTATTAAGTGGCAGTCACTAGGATGCTCTCTGTATTGAGTGGCAGTCACTAGGATGATCTCTGTATTGAGTGGCAGTCACTAGAATGCTCTCTGTATTGAGTGGCGATCACTAGGATGCTCTCTGTATTGAGTGGCGGTCATTAGGATGCTCTCTATATTGAATGGGAGTCACTAGGATGCTCTCTGTATTAGGTGATAGTCACTAGGATGCTCTCTGTATTGAGTGGCAGTCACTAGGATGTTCTCTGTATTGAGTGGCAGTCACTAGGATGCTCTTTGTATTGAGTGGCGGTCACTAGGATGCTCTCTGTATTGAGTGGCGGTCGCTAGGATGCTCTCTGTATTGAGTGGCAGTCACTAGGATGTTCTCTGTATTGAGTGGCAGTCACTAGGATGTTCTCTGTATTGAGTGGCAGTCACTGGGATGCTCTCTGTATTGAGTGGCAGTCACTAGGATGTTCTGTGTATTGAGTGGCGGTCACAAGGATGCTAACTGTATTGAGTGGCAGTCACTAGGATGCTCTCTGTATTGAGTGGGGTCACTAGGATGCTCTCTGTATTGAGTGGCTGTCACAAGGATGCTCACTGTATTGAGTGGCAGTCACTAGGATGCTCTCTGTATTGAGTGGTGGTCACTAGGATGCTCTCTGTATTGAGTGGCGGTCACAAGGATGCTCACTGTATTGAGTGGCAGTCACTAGGATGCTCTCTGTATTGAGTGGGGTCACTAGAATGCTCATTGTATTGGGTGGCAGTCACTAGGATGCTCTCTGTATTAAGTGGTGGTCACTAGGATGCTCTATGTATTGAGTGGTGGTCACTAGGATGCTCTCTGTATTGGGTGTTGGTCACTAGGATGCTCTCTGTATTTGGTGTTGGTCATTATAATGATCTTTGCATTGCTTATAGTTTATCTTTCAAGGGACTTAACAGAGTCTCATCTGCTGAACACACAAGCTGTGGAGGTGGTTATTTATGCTGCTCCCAGGCCCAGTGTCCTATGCAGCTGGTGAACCCTGCCCAATGGTAGCACCAGGCCTGGCAGGGGACACGCAATGTATCTGGTCATGTAGCTGGATTGACCTTGGCTGCGTTGTGTCTGCATACTTGTCTTCACCTCCCAAGTTGCAATTGCGCAGGCCTGCGATTCGCCCATCTCTCGCTGGATGTGAACCGTTTTGCTCTCTCCCCTGGTTGGGCCTACAATAAGGATTATGGGACAGCTCCGGCTTTGTGGCTTCGGGCCATAAATATCATTGATAAAAAAATAAATGGGAAATATCTGTAAAACGCTGGCAGTAAACAAGTCATATTAATCTCATAAGAGTCTATTTTCCAGCTCACAATTGCTTTGCTCTCTTGTATTTTTACTTCTAGATAAACCCTCTGTGCGGGAGGAAGTCCGAGCGGTTACAGACAGCTCCCTCCAGGCAGTTTTGATTTGATAAATGTGCCAGTTCCTGGATCACATTTAATAATGTTCTTCCCCCAAAGGTTCTTCTCTTACAACACTTTATTTGTGTCTGGTAACTTTTGACCTTTTACAGATCTCTGGATTTGTTGGTTAAAGTCATTTCTTTGCTGGCTCCTGTTCTCTGTGTACGATGCTCGTGGCTTTTTGTCACGTCTCCTGCATCCAGCGTGTTACTGAGCGACAAACAAAGGTCTGACCACTGATTACAGCCTCCGGTACAGTTTTTCAGGGTGACCTACATTAAAGTGCGCTTCGTGCAGTCATTTTACGGGCTGAAGGCGTAGGGGCAGATTTTTCAGCGATCGGTTCCTCAAGTAACAGATGCGGAGGGATATCGTACCACTACACATATCCGCATATTCGCAAGATATCGCTCCTCCCGCCGTGACGAAAGGTGACAAAATAGGGGTGTGGACTTTAGCCGTGCTCTCCCTCACTCAGCGTGTGCGCAGTGCTTTTGCCGGTCGCATAGTACACCGATCGTACTGTGCATCTGCAAACAACCGTCGCTGGGGACAATCTAGATCTAAGAATGTGAACGTGGCGGACGAGACAAAGATACGTTTGTAAAAATGAGGCGGGCTGCGTGCGATCCAACAAATCCGGCACATAGGACCTGATTCACACTTAAGAGTAAAATTGCGAACTTACCTAAATATACGCACAAGAAAAATCCACAATACCGATTAAGAGAAAAGAAAGAACCTGGTTAACCACCCCCCGTGTCGGGAATGCAAGGTACGGATGTAAGTCTTTCCTGCGTATAAATAGGTATGTGCAGACTTTATTAGCTGTGGATCAGTTGTGCGTTTAGGGACCTGATTTAGAGTATCGTGTGATATTCACATGGATGCAATGCTTTTTAAAGGCACTGCGCATGAGCTAAATGCGGAAGGAAGTCGGATTGCTGGCAGAGTTTATGGTATTCGCCAGCATCCGATTCCGACTGCAAAGGGGGGTGTGCCAAGATATTTAAATGAGAAAAGCTCCGCTTTTCTCATTTAAATACTCCGTGCAAACCAATACGCTGGATGAGGAAAAAGCCGTCAGGGCTGGTGGAATCGTAGGGGCAGCGCACCGGAGCTAAAAAAAAAAATGTAAAAAAAAAAAAGAAAAAAAGCCCCGTTTAGTTAAAAATGAACCCCTTCCCCCGTCTGCTCCGCCGCTGCAACCTATGTGTAAAAAATAAATAAATAAAAGCCCGGCTGGCAGAGCATACTGCCGATAGTAGAACTACAGGCACAAGCATGCCTATGAATGACAAGGCATGCTGGCTCTTGTAGAACTACTATCGGCAGCATGTCCTGTTACAAATCCCTACACATGCCCATTTAGTTTAAAAAAAAACTACAGTGCCCGCTCCCTAAAAAAAAAACCAACGCTCCACGTGCCCACACAAAAATAACTAAAATACATTCCACAATTGCGCCTTAACTAAGAATAAACAGTACCACATAAGCCCCTAAATAAAGAATAAACAGTGCCACATATTAACTAACATACATAAAATACATAGCCATATATGCCCCCTCCAAAAATGTAATTCCCCAAAAAATGCCCATAATCTGGCCAGAAAATAAAAATCCTTACCTGGTCTGATGGGGGTCCAGTCTTGTAAGCTTTTAATCCGGAGGGGTGGTCTTGGCAAAAAAAAAACCCTATACGGACGTCCTAAAAGCAGGATATCCCGGCACTAATGACAGGTCGGCTGGCATTGGGGTATATATATACCCTCTGCCAGCCTGTGAAATTTGCAAAGTCTCACGATGAAAATTGGGATTTCCCACAGTTTCTGTGCATATATATATGGGATCTGGACATGTGCAGTTTAACTGATCGTAGAAATACGCACGTAGATTCCACACTTACTAAGTGTGAATACGGTCTATAGTGATTAGGAGCACAGCAGCAGAACGCAATGCAGTTACGTGGCCAAACACATGGTGCAAGTGTATTGTATAATGTATAACAGGTCCGTGCAAACCCTTCCCTAGACATCGGAATGCAATAAAATAAATAAGTCATTCAAAAATATGTAAAAAAATTTAAACTTTACTTTTCTTATTGCAATCTTTTATTAGAAGTTGAACACAATGTAAAACTCCGTCAGAGTTCTCATAACTATAGAAATGTATTTACAGCTTGAAATTGTAATGTAAGATGATTGTAGAGAGTCAGCCCCTCGGTTTAGATCAGACCTGTGGCAGGTGCATACGTCTTGATGTAAACAGGGCTTTTTATTATTTGTATTCTGACAGATCATCTTGTGACTGGGAAGTGATGACTGTGGCAATTTCCTCCTCGAAAAGTGTCTGTCCTGCGAATACTGAGGATCCAACAGGTAAGTTATCATCCTAAACAAAACTATCCCATAACACCCATCTAACCTAAACCCTCTATACCCTGTAGCTTAACTGTGACCATCCCCTCTCCACAGCCTGACCCTAACCTTCCCCTCTCCACAGCTTAACCCTAACACTCCCCTCTTTGTAGCCTAACACTAACCTTCCCTTTTAACAGCCTAACCGTAACCTTCCCTTCTAACAGCCTAACACTGACATACCGGAATAGCAACATTCTTCATTGTGTCGGCTCTGATACAGCGATAGAGCTGTCGCTTGTATGGTAATAGCGGTTGCCGCAGCAGCAGTTGCATTCCATAGTGTACAATGCATTAAGATGGCCACTCACCTCGCGGTCTAAGTGATAGGCATTGTGAATGTGCAGCACCAGTGTGTGTGCATGATCTGACAGAAGGATGCAGAGCTTTGCACCAAAGTGCAAAGAAAAACATTTAACGCTGGTCTCCAGAGACATCACTCAGGAAGGGGTTAAATACATGGACGCAACTAGCCCATTAAGATGGGAAACTTGAATTATTATTATTTTAATTAGATCACAATTGCTAATTAATATAATTAATTTAAATCTGTATGGTATTTTAGGTCTCTAATTGGCATTAAATAGAATTTCTAGGACATGCTAATTATATTCCATTTGACATGTCATCTCTCTGCTAGCTCCCATTAATTGATATCTAATTAGCATACACAATTTGTTAAAAAAAAAAGTATAGAATCCAATTGGAGATGTAACAAGATAACCTTAATTAGGTATTTATCAAGGTATTTAATTATTAGGGAGAGAAATAACAGTTCATTGGGTTTATGTCAATTTGATCATGATTAACAGCTGGTGTTTGCAACTACAAAAAGGATTCAATCCGAGAAGGCAAATATTCCGACTTGTTACAGATCACAGAAAATGCCATTGTCACCTTTAGGCTTTGTATAAGAGGTCAGCTCACCTTCCGCACGTGTCAGTCGGATTATCTCCATACTTTTATACTGATGCGTTAGAATCAGGAGAGGGGGTGGGGCTAAGTTCCCAAGTGGGTGTTCCCTCTTACTGGGCACTCACCCAGATTCAGCGCATTGGCGTAAGTACCATGGGGAGCGGAGCTTTGAGGAGCTGAGGCCTGTGGCAGATGCCCACCCCCATGGAACTCTCTGCAGCGCTTAATTGATATTCCCAGCCAGGTCTACTGGTATTTTCAGATAGCTTTATTGAAGACAGTGGCTCGGATCCAGATTTAATAACGTGAAATCCAGCATACGTAAATCCAGCTGTGGGAACGCGGCAGATGTTACACATCGTAGCTCTGATTGTACGTAACTTCTGTACAAAGAGATCCCTTCGCAAGCCGAAAATACGCATTGTGGGAGGAGGGAGGCATGTAAATTGTACAGTGTGGGCGGGGTCTGGCATTTACGTACAACCAGAGATACGCATGGAAAAGTTAAGGTAGGTTTTAGAACTCGTGAATCTGCTAAGTTACGTGCATGTGAGGGGAGCACATTATACTTAGTAGTGCGTAACTATGGCACGCTTGTGTACTTAAAATGAACTTAAGTCTGGATCCGGGCCAGTATTCTTAAAATAACAAGCAATTAATAAGATCCGATATAGCTGGTATTGGAGCATTCACTAGTCCGTGCAGCACAAATTGCAGTCTGGAGCAGATGAAGTTGCCGGCACAAGCTCCAAACTTTGGCAACGCACAAGCACCAGAGGATTCAACGCGTTTCACAGTCAGCTGACCGCTTCTTCAGGAGTATTCAGATCATCAGACTAGACAAAGACCGGAGATATCATCCTGGATTTCTGCTATTGATCTGGGGGAACTAGGAGCCTCTACTTCAGGAACTTTTTGGCTTCATTTAAAGTTGAGCACAATAGGGTATATTCTCTCTGCCAGCTTAAGGAGTCTAGTAGAGTGCAGGGGAAGAAGTGCGTAGGGTGTAGGGA
>WWET01004807.1:65172-93853 GCA_011038615.1 Limnodynastes dumerilii | reverse complement strand
TGAAGGGTCAAGGGAAAGAAGCAGGTGGAGTGCAGGTCCTGCCTTGCTCCGTCCTAGTCCAGACTGGCTTTGCCTAGTGCCGTCCATCCAGATTGGGGCCCTCTTTTCTAGGGGGCCCGAGTCTGTCACCATCCACCTGATTGTTGTGGTATATGATCAAGGAATATCACAAATGATGAATTATAGAACACGTTACACGCATCAGCTTAATATGCTGTAACGATCGTTAAAGAATTTGCAGATGTTTCTCCTTTCCGTTGTCTATCACAGTCTCTGGAGGTCATTGATGGAAGTGAATCTTTCTTCTATTGACTTCCCATTTCAGCCTTGCTGAAACCTGAGTTCTGTGACATTATTTCAGAAGTTCATTTAGTTCTCTGCGGGTAGGAGAGAAAATACACGGCGGCGGAATGACAAGATCTGTAATATTTGGACTGTCCCCTGCAGTATTCATCTCTGCTTTCTATCCACACTGGAAAAGGACAACTGTGACCTTGAAGGGGATTCAGTGATACACCTCGCAGTGGAAAGAATTTCTTACAGGGGAAAGATCACCGGGTGTATTTCAGCGCTTCAAGGATGCGTCTTTCGACGGATCAAATTGCGTCACTACAGCTGCGACTGACATCATTTTACATCAGTTTCCTGCAAGATGGCATCGCTCCCACAACTGCTGTCTCTATGAAGACTCTACGGTGACAGGTAAGTTTTATATATCCAAACCCTAACCCCAACCATCTTTGTCCCACAGCCTAACCTTAGCCTTCACATCTCCGCAGCCTTACACTGACCATTCCTGTCCTGCAGCATAACCGTAACCCTGCCCTAGCCCTAAATATCCTCACTCCGCAGCCTAGCCCTAACCCTCCCTTCTCCACAGCATAACCTTAGATGTTCCACAGGAAAAGGTTAACCCTCCCCTCTCAGAATCCTAGCCTTAACCTTCCCTGTCCCGCAGCCTAATGTTAACCCTCCCCTCTCTGGAGCCTAACCCTAACCTTCCCTGTGCCAAGAACGCTACCTTTTCGAAATACGATCACTTGACATAGTACCCGTTCTGGGATTGAAATTATGATTATTTAAAAGGTGTCGTCAATGATGCAGTCGCAATTAAGCTTTTGTCGGTATCACTTCCGGAAACTGGCCATCGCAACTACATCCCAGGTCACCGACTTTTCACGCAAGAAGCAATAGCGCCATCACCATGTTACTTGCATTGAAAGAAATGTCAAACCGGGCACTAGAGTTTTACAAACGATTATCTTTCCAATCACACAATAAACGAGTGTTTGGAACGATATTATGAATTATGAATATATGTACACTGTGTCCATCACACCTGATCATTGCAACGACACAAAATCATGTAACAACATCTTTACTCTTTCATTCTGCCGATCAAACATTTAGAAGATGGGAAGGCAGCTGCACGCAAAGCGGCTGTCACTCCTCTCAGACTCAGACACTTTCCGTATGTGCGGGGGGTCTGTAACTTTAGTGAACTGCCCCGTCACTCCCCGCCCCGTACCCCAACCTTAAGTTTACTGCACGGATCTGCTTAACGCCTCCCTGTATGCCTTATTAGCATGGCAAACCTCCCCTCCCTTGCGGGGTCTTGCCGCTGCACCGGACGAACCTCCCTGAGGACGGAACAGAGTTTATGGAGGTTCGTTGTGTAATATCTGGTACCCGCTTGTGCAGATGTTACAGGCAAGGAGAATTACGCAAGCGGATTGCTTAAGTCCCCTTGCGGTCTTACCTTTGAATCCCTCCTTTTATGCTCTGGGCTAGTGTAGCCAAGACGAGTGAATATCATTTTTATTCAATTTGATTATTTTATTCTTTTGGTAATTAACAGCCTCACCAGATTTTTTTAACCACAGCGTTGATTGTTTGTATAAAGCCAGCAAGTATCGTCAGGGAAACATTGATGCATACTGTAAGTCTCTATATGGCGCTAACGAGGATCATTTCCTTAAGTTCCAACTGTTGCTCAACATTTTTCTAGATAAAATAAAAAAATTGAATGATCTAAAACCGTTTCCTAGCGCATAATACAGAGACGACTCAGAGTTAGAAAGCGTTGAAGAGCTTGGAGACAATAATAGCTATTTTACAGGCTGCACGTTCCGTAATTATGCAGAATAGGAAGTTATTTCTGCATATTAGTGACGATGGAGCAGACAGGATTTGTCAGTACGTCTGTTACTTTGTTTAACTGCTTCTGCCGCCGCCTCATATTGCGAGTTAAGTGCGCAGAACGTTCGGGAGATTGCGTTCTTCACATTGTTCATAAAAATCTGTCAAAACAAAGCCATTTTTAGCAGCGGATGCCGGCGCTCAGGGTCGGAATATTGAATGATAGTCGGGTTTCAATCTGAAAACAATCCACTTGATCACACGGCTCGCACTGTTTGTTTTATACCCACCAAGGAAAGGCTCCTGCCGACAACCATTAAAACCTGATTGCCTTTTTTGCTGAAGCAAGAAATGTATTTTGGTTATTATTCCGGAGCTGTGAACAGTAAAACCATAACATTAGAATAATGTGCTCAGGTTTGCGCACAAGTCCTGGGCTGGGTATAGGTTGTCTTGCAGATAATGTATTTTCGGTGCTTGTTTTCCTGGATGGCGGTTAGGAGGAAGCCCGAGGAAAGAATCTCAGAAGTACAACTGAGGGAACAGCGGGAATGCGTATGAGAATACTTGGGAAGTCTCCTGTAAAGCTGCCGAAGCATTTCATGCAAGTATCTTGCTGAGTACAGAAAAAAAAGACTATGGGGTAGATCCTGAACAACGTTTGCTTTACGTTTGTTCGCGTAGCGAATTTTCGCGTACGTAAATTCGCTTACCAGTGCTATAATCACATTCTACAGGATCCACATTATACGTGATGATTATTCCATTGGACCCCACTATACCATATTTTCACACTCATTATTTCTTCAATATGTCAGAACTAACAGTATGGTCGAGGGGCAAGATTTAATGCAAATTACTGCCTGGAGTCCCACCAGAGCTGGTGATAGGGAGTTTGTCATAAAACAAAATCTTTTAACCACTATAAAAGAAAGCAAATCATAGTCACCACTATACAATACAGACAGCCTCCTAGTCACCACTATACAATACAGACAGCCTCCTAGTCTCCACTATACAATACAGACAGCATCCTAGTCTCCGCTATACAATACAGACAGCGTCCTAGTCACCGCTATGCAATACAGACAGCGTCCTAGTCACCGCTATACAATACAGACAGCTTCCTAATCTCTTCTATACAATTCCTACTGCATCCTAAAAACCACCACACAATACAGACTATATATCTTAGTGACAGACATACCATACAAACATTATCCTAAGGACTGCTATGCAATAAATTCAACATTTGTAACCACAATGCAATTAAGGATAGCCTCCTTGTGTCATAAAAACAGAAAACATTTATAACCACAATACAAAAGAAGCACAGTCTTGTAAGCGCTTACTGTTATCCAGTTTGTGTGTGTAGTGCGTACAGTGTGTGTATATATATATATATCCATCCAATCTCTTCACCTTGTGTGTTTCCAGCCTTCCAAAGTTCTTATCATGTCTGTTCAGCCTCCCAATGCTCCACATTCATGTCTCTCCAGCCTCCCAATATTCCCCATTCATATGTGTCCAGCCTTGCAATACTCCTTATTTATGTCTCTACAGACTCCCAATAGTCTCCATCATGTGTCTCCAGCCTTCCAATATCCCCTATTCATGTGTCCAGCCTTCCAATACTTCACATTCATGTCTCTCCAGCCTCCCAATACTCCCCATCATGTGTCTCCAGCCTTCCAATACTCCCCATTCATATGAGTCCAGCCTTCCAATACTCCCCATTCATATGAGTCCAGCCTCCCAATACTACCCATTCATGTGTCTCCAGCCTCCCAATACTCCCTATCATGTTTCTTCAGCCTTCCAATACTCTCCAGCCTTTCAATATTCCCCCTTATATGTCTCCAGCCTCCCAATACTTCCCAGCATGTGTCTCCAGCCTCCCAATGCTCCACATTTGTGCCTATAAGTGATTCACTCCATTTATCTTGGCTGTCTTCCCTCCTTCGAGCTGCTGCTCTCTTCCGCAATGCTGGCATGTCCTCATGTCATGTCAGCGTAATTTACATACAGCAAATCTGCTACCAACTGATAGAAAACCTACTTTAAAAAGGGGCATAGATGCAAGGAAGACAGTGTCATTTTGCCACTATGTAAATCGTTGGTAAGGTCTCATCTCGGGCACCAATCCATAAAAAGACATTTTGGAACTAGAAAGGGTTCAGAGAAGGGTGACAGAACTAATAAAGAATATGGAGTCATTGGGCCTGATCCAGACCTACGTCGATGCGCTGTGCTTACTAAATTCTTTACCCCGAGGACTGTACACAGGACACAGGGGCACCCACTAAGGTTAGATGAAAAGAAGTTTCACAGCCAGCAAAGGAAAGGGTTCTTCACAGTAAGGGCAGTCAGGGTGTGGAGTCACTGCCGGTGGAGGTGGTGTTGCAGATTCACTTGATATGTTAAGATAGGTTTAGATACATTTTTTGCAGAAAAGGGCATCCAGAGTTACCAAGATCGCTAATTTAAATGAATGATCGTGGTGGAGCCAGGGAGAAATAGGACGCCATCTTGGGTCAAGAGAGATTTTTTTCACATTGCAACAGATTGGAGGTTTCTTCATCTGGATCAATTTCAGTTATAAAGATAGGAGATCCAAAAAAGGTTGGACTTGATGGACTGGTGTCTTTTGTCAACTTCATCAACAATGTTACTATGTTACTAAGTAACTGTCACGGGAGATCGCGCTGCCCCCTTATTGGCAATCCATAGTGCTACTAAGGGTAGTGACACACAATACATATTTAAGCCCCGCCTATCCTTAGGATGGTACATGGTGCCGGACACCTCTGCATGTATAATTGGGTAAACAGAAGTGCATTGTCTGTAAATGTGTTAAGTCTCAGGTTTTGCTGCAGACTCTGAAGTGGAATTAACAGCTTGTGAGACCCATTGTCCACTTTGCTGTTTTTAATGAGCTGAGCGCCGGTGGCCGCGGAAGGAGCGTTCAGGGACGCGGGTGGTAGATTACATGGGCACGAGCCAGGAGCAGCCTGTGCCTTATTGTGATGCTTCCTAGCAATGGATGAATTGTCTTGCTGCTCATGGAGTTTTATTGGACACAGTTTGAATATTTATAATTGTTGGGATGAAACTTAGAGATCTTGCAGGATTTAGAAGAGGAGATAATATTTCTACCATCCTGAAATTCAAGCACCAGGACGTAATGAAAAAATATAAGGGTCAAAAAAAGGAAAGACAAACCTAGAAATGGAGGCAAGTTCAAAAGACCCATACGGGACGCACACTGCATTGTACAGACAAAGAAAATTGCTTTCAGATAAAACATGAACTTTAATCTCATATTAAAAACATACATTAATGACGAAATATTCATTTCCTTAATATACATATAGATTTGTATCAAATATCATAAATACATCAGTAGTGTAAATGGCCACCAAAAAACCCTATCTACAAAATGAAACTCTCCCTATTAGAAAAACTAGCATCCTCGAGGTGACTCTTCACACTTTGTAGCACTCTTTGGAGAGTGGTGTTGAGGCCCCGGACATACAATAGAGAAGGAAATGTCAGGCAGCAGCCGATCCGTGAGTCCTCAGCTGCACGCGGTAATGAACTCATGTCTGCTGCTTGGACAACCGACATGCATATAGTATTGGCTGGTATATAATCATATGGACGCGTTTCAGCCTTCTTCATCATGTGAACACTACTACAGGGCCGTAACTAGGGGTGTGCGACAGGGGCGACCACCAGGGCACCAAGCTTAAGGGGGGCACCAGTAAGTTAATATTTAACGTTAAATTGGTTTGTAATTCAGGGTCGGGGGCACCGATTTTCCTTTTTGCCCCTGGCGCTAAAATTTCTTGTTACGGCTCTGCACTACTATTGGCTGGTTTATAATCATGAGGACGCGTTTCAGCCTTTTTCATCATGTGAACGCTACTATTGGCTGGTTTATAATGGTGAGGACACGTTTCAGCCTTCTTCATCATGTGAACGCTACTATTGGCTGGTTTATAATCATGAGGACACGTTTCAGCCTTCTTCATCATGTGAATGCTACTATTGGCTGGTTTATAATGGTGAGGATGCGTTTCAGCCTTCTTCATCATGTGAACGCTACTATTGGCTGGTTTATAATCATGAGGACGCGTTTCAGCCTTCTTCATCATGTGAACGCTACTATTGGCTGGTTTATAATTGTGTGGACGTGTTTCAGCCTTCTTCATCATGTGAACGCTACTATTGGCTGGTTTATAACGGTGAGGATATCGCTGTTACTTAGTATCTAGTTATAGGGACGCAGTTACAGGTCTGAGTGGCTATATTCCAGATGAATGGCGGTTGTATCATTGTTCGAAGAGCTTTCCTCATTCCCAATAGCTACTGCTGCGGTGTGAACGCTACTATTGGCTGGTTTATAATGGTGAGGACGCATTTCAGCCTTCTTCATCATGTGAACGCTACTATTGGCTGGTTTATAATGATGAGGATATCGCTGTTACAGGTCTGAGTGGCTATATTCCAGATGAATGGCGGTTGTATCATTGTACGAAGAGCTTTCCTCATTCCCAATAGCTACTGCTGCGGCGGATAGATTGGGGTTAGGCTTTGGCAGGTAATAGGTTAGGGTTAGGCTGCAGGGCATGGAGGGTAAAAACGTGTGGTCACTATAGGCAATGCCATTTGCTGTTGCGTAATGAGGTCATTCACAAAATCTACACATGCATAAAAAGATAGAAATGAAATGAAGCACTGAGAGCGTCAGTAAGAATAACGATTAACATTCCTTAAATAAACCGTTTCATCAAATCAATGTCTAAAGTTCAAAAATGTCAACTAAATCCTCAAGGTTTAATTGACCTAAAAACACACTATGAAAGGAAGGAAAAGGAGCACTGAGGTAAGAGGAGAAAGTCTGGTCGTTTCAGGAAAATCAATAACGTGAAATAGAAACACGGACACAGCGTCCAGCAGGAACACAACAACAGAACGCAGAGTTCCTAACCTACCGCGTAAATACCAGAGGCCGAGCGCCTGATCCGGACTGAGATGCAAAGAGAAGGCGTTCAGCATTCGTGAAACAGCCCATGCAAATAAGAGCCACCCAGACGTTTCTCTCACACGCAGTGACGTTACCAGTGGCGTAAGTTCTTCCCAGGCACCCGGAGGTGAGGGGAGGAGGGGCACAGCACTGGCGTGACGTGACGTCATGATGTCATAATGATGTCATGGCGTCAGTGCCGCCTAATCTGCATGAGAGATGTGCACTCCCCTCATCCCTGTGGACTACCAGACCTCTGTGCTTAGGGCTCAATTTACTAAATGCAGTTAACTTCACATGAAAACAGCCATTATTGCCAGAAATAGAAGTTAGGTATATTTATTAAGCTATGATCGCCATGGAAAACTAGTGTTTCCATGGTGATCATGGCCATTCCCAGCCCTGAGCGCCGTCCCGTTCTTTGGAATGTGGGCCGGCTGATTGTGCCATTTACAAAGTGCGGGAGCGGAGTTTGTCACTCATCAGACGATGACGCTGATAGGAATTCCAGCGGTTTTTATATTGTAGCGGCAGATCACTAGAATATAAAAGAAAATAAGTAAAAATAAATAAAATAACAATAACCACAGACACTTATATATAATATATGTTTTACCCATTGAATAATCAGTGGTGTTCCTTGTAGGTATGAACACATCAACATCATTGATGATTTCAGTGGAGAAATAAAGAAAAAAAAAAATGAAAAGTTCTAAAGTTAGCCGACCGTCCCAGGTGACGCGTTTCTGAAAAAAGACCCTACAGGAACACACTGCGCATGTGCAATGACTTTCCTGTTGAGACATAGGGCCTGATTCACAATTAAGAGTGAATTACCAAACTCACCCGTACAGCCCCTTGACCCACCCCCATTTTTAGAAACCTTATGGCACTTAAGAGTTAAGGGCTTCTATAAGTAACCGTCCATATTTTGCTTCTTAAGAAGGAAACCACGCACGGTAATTGCCTCCCCCCGTCCTCCCCAGCTAACCTAAATCCCTCCCTCCTCCCACGTCTACCTAATCACTCCCCGAGGCGGCATTAGCACGCCTCCTTCTGCCTAAACTACTCCGTGCAGTCCTTAAAGACCGCAGAGAGTCAATCTACGTACATAAGTGGAACGTAGGTTGCGTAAATAACCGACTACGCATGTGTACGGAAAAGACCGTGCTCTGATGCAGCTGCTTCTTAAGCATGAATACGATCCATAGAAACATTTTACATCCCCAAAAAAGCCCCGCGCTGCCCAGGGACAGACGAGCACAGGGACATCGTCCACCGGCGAAAGTTTCGGAAGATGTGCCTGGGTCACAGGTCTTTGTGGATGCTAGCCAGACTCGCCGCGAGGAGAAGCCATCCTGGCTGGCATAGTGTGCAGGGCTAATGTCAGCTTTTGGAGGAAGGAAAAGGGACGTGTAAGGTGCGACCGCTGAAAGTCCTACAAGAACGCCATCTTCAGATGACAAACTCCACCCTGACATCCTGCAAATGTCACAATGCGCCAGCTCGCATTCAGAAGACCGGGCCGGCGGTGACATGCAATGAGTAGCGATCGCCATGGAAACAGTACTTTTCCTTAGCGATCCATGCCTTTTCAATAGAGATCAATCCGATGTCCTGTGATAACGGCCACGTTCGTATGAAAACTGAAGTGATCTTAATAAATAGTGCCCCAGTCTTATGTACGTCTCCAATGTCGTTCTAACGCTGTATAACTTATATTTATTGTCCTGTGTCTGTCATTCCTGAGAGATGACTTTGTCACCTGCAGAGTTTTATTCATTAAGGATGAGGATAATGTTGATGACTATGAGGTTGGTTTTATTTTAAAACTAATTACGCCTCATACATGACCAATAAATAAAGAGATGAAAGCGCTGTCTCTGCCGTATATCACGTTTGGAAGCAATGTGAGATATAAACATATGACGGCTCCACACTAATTGTTTGTGTCTGGATGCGCTAACATCCGCGCCATTCCTTGTTAGAAGTTAATTGCGTGTCACATGGGGGATAGGAGATGCACATGTTGATATGTGTCCGATACTAAATCCTACAGTCCCTTTATTGTGTCTGAATGATATGACTGTGACCCTCCCTGAAGAGGAAGAGACGGGTCACCGGCGTCACTGAGATTTATCAAGGCGCGTCTGACAATATACCTCCCGAGCTGTGTCTCTGACCTCCGTTTGATTGAGGCCATATTTCATTTGGCAGCCATTAAATTGACACAAGAGGCTTCCAATCCACACATCGTGACCACCCTTGACCTCCCGGGTCTTCTCCACAAGTATAATCAATATTTTCATATACCTATTTGCAAAAATCGTACTGCTTGCAAATGAAGACAGGATTGTGGCTGGACTCAGGCATTGTCAGTACAGAACCCGGCCACTAATCATTTCTGCTGCTCTGGTTTTAGTTTATGGGTTTGGAGACACTGAACAGATTATTCTGTTTACAAATGCAAACCAAAAACGCAGAAGGATGAGCATCACCATTAATATTCACATAACTAAAACCAAACGAATAATGATTAAAGCCGCTCATAGGAGATCTGAGCAGCCACATTCCAAGCAATGCACGGTCCAGTTTTCATCATCAAAGCCTTCGTGGTCCCCTTTAATATCTGTTCAAATCCATACAAACAAAAGCAACAACAGAGACTCTCCATGGAGCATTGATAGCAACCATTCTTTTTATTTGATGGTCTAAAGAGAAGCTCGAAGGGGTTATTCTATTGCCAAATTCTGCTGTGTTTCAACTTTATTTTTAACTCATGATCCAAAGAATTGTTTTGCTGATGTTCTTGGTTAGGGGCAAAAAAATGAATAAAGGGGTATTTCAGGTGATCTGATTCTCACTTAATAACGTTCCTAAATATACACAGGCCGTGTGCGTATCTTGCCGTTTTTGGGTGATTCGCGTATATGCAAGCCAGATGTTACACAGAGAAACCCATGTTTATCTCCGTACCTAGTGACATCCGTAAGAAGGGGGCGTGTCAGTAGTCCGTAAGAAGGAAGGTAAGAAAAGTGGGTGGGGGGAGGCATTTAAATAGAGATAAATGGGCGGGGTTTTGGTAACTCCATTCTCACTTAAGCAAACTCCACACAAAGAGACGCACGGAGCTACGGGAGACCTGTGATGGCGGAAGTCTTCAAAGATCCGAAAGGGGCGTGTCACGGGAGCGCACTTGCCACTTAGATAAGTAGTTTGGCGAATCCGCACATACTTATTTCATTCTTAAGTGTGAATCAGACTCCCAGAGACCAAAAATATTGGAATACAGATGCAGATTAGAATGGCTGATTTCTGACAGATCTACCGCAGCTGCATCAGCATCTGAAATAGCCTCAGCGAAGATCTACCGCAGCTGCATCAGCGTCTGACATAGCCTCAGCGAAGATCTACCGCAGCTGCATCAGCGTCTGACATATCCTCAGCGCAGATCTACCGCAGTTGCATCAGTGTCTGAAATAGCCTCAGCGCAGATCTACCGCAGCTGCATCAGCGTCTGACATAGCCTCAGCACAATATTTCCTGTTGGCATAATTTTCTAGTGGGTAGCTTAGGGTTTGGAAGTGAGACATGAAGGTTTAAGGTTAGGCAGCGAGAAGAAGGTGGTTAGGATTAAGCTGTGGGACACAGTGGGTTAGGGTTAAGCTGCAGGACAAGGAGGGTTAAGGCTAGGCACTTAGTAGGAGTAAGGTTAGGGTTAGGCTGCGAGACATGGAGGGTTAGGGTTAGGCAGTTAGTAGGGGGAAGGTTAGGGTTAGGCAGTTAGTAGGGAGAAGGTTAGGGTTAGGCAGTTAGTAGGGGGAAGTTTAGGGTTAGGCTGCAGGACAGGAAGGGTTAAGGTTAGGCAGTTAGTAGGGGGAAGGTTAGGGTTAGGCTGAGGGACAGGGAGGGTTAAGTTTAGGCTGCAAGAAGGGGAAGGCTAGGGTGAACATTAGGGTTTGGGTAAGAGAATGGCAATTTTCGGAAATTGCCTGGTCGCTGTCACCAAGCATTCTTCATGCAGATGTCTCACAACGACATCGCCATCACCGCTCGGAGGTCTGTATGTGGTCGGAAAGAAGTCTTTTTAACCAGTGAATCCCATCCAAAAATATTATCATTCACGTAAATATCAGCCTCGTATAGATCATGGCGCTGCGACACCGAGCCCCGAGTGTCTCCCTGGTGGGGGCCCGGTCTCTGCCTCACCTGTGAATGACCTGAAGGGAATTAGGATCGTTACTAATATGAGCACCATGTTCCAGCATAATAACACCTAAAAATAATCACCAGATTCCCAATGTCCAGGGAGAATACCGAACGGGCCAGAACACGGAAAACTCTTCTGTGATGATGAGGTTTATGTATTTTGAGGCACGTTTTGAATCTTGCACCAATGCATGATTTGAGCATCGTAGAACCACAATCGCTAATTCCCAAAAGCTAATATACTGTCAGGACAAGTGCCAGCAAAAAGACTTCATAGACCCTGCCGTGTATTGTGTTATTATACCTATGACTGAGTGCACTAGACAGCATTGTATGCATGTAATGTGGAAGAATTGCGCTTTTCACGTTTCTATGTCTAGAAATCCTGTCAGTCATTTGTCCAAATGCACCAATAAAGAGTATTATATAGAGCCATAGCAACCAGAGATAGTCTTAGGAGAGAATCTAGGAGTCTCTTCTGCCACAGCCACGGATTGTGACCCGTGTCCCCTCTGTCACCGTCCCCATATGTTTCACCACTAAGTCAGTTCATCACTGTCACCAGGGAGAATGACAGACGCTGTGTACAGGCACCCAAACAGACCCCTTGGGAACAGCCCTGACCTCTGCTCCAGGGGACCCCAACATGTGGTGACCTTAGAGGGTAACACACCAGAGACACAGCCGCGTCACCGTCCAAGAATAGATCTCCGTGAGACGATCGATAGAGTGTAAAAAAATCATCTGTGTCTGTGGAAGATGGAGAGTTAGGTGGGCACGATGGGAGGAAGACCTTCACAATGTCACTGAAGAAACCTGCTATTAAAATATTTCCCGAGGCGAGCGTACACCAGCTGACCTGACGCGTGATTTTCTGCTGCGCAGGCTGAGAACGTAAGAGTGCGCAGTCACAGCGGATTCAGTCCTGCAACTTCAGCTGCGGCGGTTTGCGTTCTGAGGGTTGCATTGAGCGAAGGAAGGGTTGGAGGGACGCAGTCAGTGTACAGTAAGGGCGGAGCCAATGCAAGTGCATCAGAGCTGAACGCAGTCATAAAAAAATGGCCAGTGTATGTCCAAACATTTGCAGCGGCGTCAGGTCTAAGTCCAGGGGGGACCTTCCGCCACCAATTTCAGACCCTTGCGTTAGGATGTGACAACTTTGAATGTATTGCAAAGAGACAGAAATTGCTGCCGATGTATTGTGACTGTGATACACGGGAGTGGGTCACGGCAGAGAACAAAATCGATTGCTTCTGCCTTGCCAAGGAGAAGCAATCGACCCACCAAAGAGGGAAGATGCAGCAGTGAATGGTAAGTATTAATGTAACCCCAATCCTAACCTTCCCCTTCCATTACCCTAACCCTCTCCTTCCTGACCTTGACCCCAAGACTCCCCTCCCCACAGCTTTATCATAGTATAAGAGTCTCTCCATATATACAGGATATCATAGTATAAGAGCACGGTGGCTCAGTGAGTAGCATTATGTCTCACAGCGCTAAGGTCATGAGTTCGATTCCCGGACTAGGCCTTATCTGTGTGGAGTGTGTATGTTCTCCCTGTGTCTGTGTGGGTTTTCGTCCGGGTGCTCCAGTTTGTTCCAACACCAAAAACATGCTACTAGTTAATTGGCTGCTGAATAAATTAACCATAATGGGGTGGATCCAGACCTAGTTAAGTGCTTAGTTACTCCTGGGCTAAACCATGTTGATTGCAGGGGAGTCATATTTCATCTGTTGCAAACAGTATTAGAGTTGATTAATTATAACTCATTTAAAATGAAAATATTTTATTCATAATATTTCAAATCATAGTGCAGCATGCACTTAACTCTTAGCATGCTTTGGCATATAATGCATTAAGGCACAGCATGCCAATGTTTGGAGGGTATGTTGTGCCTTATAGTACCATCAGCAGCAGCAAGCAAAGGGTTAAGTGCATGCCGCTGCAATCAAAATGACCCTCTATCCAAATAATAATGTTCCTCCCCATCCTTAAAAATAATAATAAAATGTTCCCCAATCCTCTATCAAAATAAAAATGTGTCCTTCGTCCTTAAAAATAATAAGAATCAGGGGGCAGATCCAGAACTACGCATTTCCGCGATTCTACGCATGGCGGAGACGTAAATTCGCAGATTTGAACGCACTGCGCACCATAGAAAATACGCACATTCACGTAGCATAATTTTGAACGTATGGGTGATTCACGTATGTCTCACGTTAATACTTACGTGTCGGCGTGCCAAATTTACGTTCGACAATTATACGTGCGTTTTACGTGAAGTAGGCGGGGGGTGGTATTTAAAGTGTACAGTATGGGCGTGCTAAGCTGCGTACGTTCGCGTAGTCAGTACGTCCGTTAGCGGACGTATGCTGTTACGTTTGGAAAAGTTAAGGTAGGGTTTGGGTAGCGTATTTTGAAAAAATACGTCCGTACAAGGGGTGTGCCGAGGGGAGTGTAGCGAACTTACGTGTACGAAAATACGCTCTGCGAATAAACGTATGGCACACGTAGTTCTGGATCTACCCCAATGTCTGTGTGTGTGTATATGTGTGTGAGGGACCTTAGTATGTAGCTAATGAACTATAGTATAAGAATCTCTCCATATATAGAGTATATTATAGTACAATAGTCTCCATATATAGAGTATAGCATAGTATAATAGTCTCTCCATATATAGATTATAGCATAGTATAATAGTCTCTCCATATATAGAGTATATCATAGTATAATAGTGTCTCCATATATAGAGTATATCATAGTATAAAAAATTCTCTTTCCTGCATGCAGAAAAGCTTTTACCCGTGTTTTGGAAATGACCTGTTCTATATATCATATTATGACCACACTGGACCCTCTCTCTGTCCACTTCTACATGAAATATTTCTGTTGTCCTGGAAATATAAAATGGACTTTTTGTCTTCTGCCCAACAACAGTCTTGGAAGAAATGTGTTTTTCGAATGAGTGATTAAAGCTTTCAGACACACTATGTGAAAGCAGTGTGATATTGGGCTGTAGGGAAAACATTGATTAGAAGATAAGACAAGTGATAATCACTTCAGAGGTCAGCAAATTATCACCTGTTATTACTTGATGACAATAATCAGTAGAATCAGTAACATTGAAGCGCAAAGAACACGATAGGCTTATGTATGGCTGAATTCTGTTATAACCAAAGTCTAACTGTAACCCAACATAAAACCTAACCCCAACCCTAATCCTAATACTAACCGAAGCCTAAACCTAACCATAACCAAAGCCTAGCCCTAACTGAAGCCTAACTTTAATACCAACTCTAACCAAAACCTAGCCCTAACTGAAGCCTAACCTTAATACCAACTCTAACCAAAGCCTAGTCCTGAGCCTAACCAAAGCCTAATACTATTCCTAACTGAAGCCTAACCCTAATCCTAACACTAACTGAAACCTAAATTTAACTAACTAAAACCTAACCCTAACCAAAGCCTGACCTTAGTCTGTACTCACGGAGAGCAGCTCTGGACGAACACTTCCTCTACTACTCCTGAGAGCTCCATATACAAACCTATCCACCTGTGATTTTAAAATGGCATTAGGATGTATGAAGATGTATCGAGGGGATATGAATGTATGAGAGGTTAACAAAATACAATGTACACAAATGAATAATAAACATAAGAAAAAGATTGAGCATCCGAAGCCTAACCCTAATCCATACTCATGGATAATGGCTTTGGCCGACTCCCACCTCCACCCCCCAGAAGCTTGATATACGGATCCGTGGCATGCTGATTGTATACGGTGTAATGTGACCACGGCTCTGTATCTAAAGTATTAGTGATGACTGCCGGTTAAGTAGCTAATCAGCTTTTAGTGGTTGCTGCATGCGCAGGTCAGTTACACCAGATGGAAGTAACGGGGGGTCCTGAGGATGCTTTGTCCCGGGCCACTCCACCACTAAGGGTGACCCTGTGCAGGGACGCCGCATAAGATATTTTTAATATATATGTTTAAAAACAATATGTGTCCAACAAGCATTTTCCCAGCCATGTCTGAGTCTTCTGGGTTACCCGTCCAATTTGCAGAGTAAGGCAATAAAGGACATTTTGTTACCTAACACAACAATTACATTTAGGGAAATGTATTAAACACTTTAACACTTTAATTCTGTCCGTCTTGTATACTGTTTGTAAAATGAGTTTCCATTGAACTCACCTGTGGATGTCCTGAGTTATGAAACGCGTTAGGGATGATATAATGTGTCTTTCCTTATCCATTGCATGGCCAGATATAAAATAAAAACGGTCTTGACAGAGTTACTTTGTAATACTGTTTCTCCCTTTTATCAGATCAGTTTTACACTTATCATTTCTTCCTGATGGGAAACAAGAGAGCTAATTACCGACACAGTGACTTGTCCCAGACAGTAGCTCTTCTCTCAGTACAATCGTCTGGGTTGCTGCAGAAGCTTAGCACCAGTCCAGCGCGTTACATTCCTCTCTGTGCTTGTAAAGTAATTCTAATTAGCTCTCGTGTCTTCCTTCACCCTCCATTCTGCTCATCAAAAGTCAGCACTGACAAAACCCTTCTCCCCTGAGGCCCTGTCTCTGCAATCAAACACCATCTATTGCACTAAATGAATTACAGTCCCCATAGCCCTTGTTCATGTCTTTATTTAATGTTATTTACTATCAACAACCAGTCTCTTACAGAAAGCAGATCTTCCTTGTTACTTAAGGGGAAAACATGGGGTTACTTTGTAACTAAATTGGGGAGAAGAATAATTGGGGTTCTCTATAACTTGCTGAAATATTTCTGCTTTTTATCCCCCTTATTTAGGAATTCAACGTTTCTTGGTTCTTCACTAGTTTTGTAGACATAGGTGCCAAAATTGGATGTAAAAGTGGGACGGTAGCGTGCAAACAAAAGGTGCAAACAATAATGCCTGCAAATTGCAACCAATCACAGCACAGAGCGTATGAGTACACGGCATCTAGATAATCAAATACTTTGCGCAAGAGTAGAATATTTTGCATTCACATCAGTCTCAGCCCCACTGGAGCTACATATTAAGGTCCCTACAACAAAAACACAGTAGGGTTAATTTATTTAGCAGCCAATTAGACCCCAGTTTCTCTCATGAACCCTGGCTGTGGCCATTTTCTTGACTATAGCTCAGTGAATAAATAAAATATTGAACCAATGCGTTATGACGTCATGTTCCCATACACTTTGGAACAGATGTTGCAGGAGAATAGTTAGTTACCTGGAACCCGCTATTTAGGTTTCCCCCATCCTGGCTCGTGACCTCTATTAGTTATTTGACCTTGGCACAGTTCTATTTACCACATTCATGCTCTCTGGAGAGTCTCAGAGTGTCCCCTTCTCCATCTCAACGCCACCCTTACACTTAACCTTGTCACAGCAAATCAATGAGGCTTCTCAACAGGTTTTAAACATTACTCAGCTATTCCTGTCTTAATCAATACCCGAGAATTGATACCGTTTGCCTGTTACATGAACGCATGGCTGGTGGCTGAAAAATACATGGAATAACGGCGTTGTGTTTCTGCGGACACCGTCTCGGTCATCATGGCAGAGCCACATTACCTGTTGAAGAATATTTTTATTTTTTTTATTTATGTCTTTGTGGGATATAGTTGACTGATCGACACTTTCATTTTTAAGAGGTCTTAAAATATTCCTTTTTATAATAAACATTAATGTGAAAAATCAATAATATCTTACAATAGGGTGTAGTTTGTCGCTTTGATGATCTATCTATTGGCAAATCATGTCCGCAGCGCAAAGATGGCAGTTTCTCCGAAGAGTTCAATGGCAACAGGTCGTTTTTCTTGACCATAACCCTGACTATCCACTTCCCGCACCCTACCTTTAACCCACTCCTCTCCAGAGCCTAACCCTAACCTTCCCTGTCCTGCAACCTACCCTTAACCCTTCCCCCTCTGAAGCCTAATCTTAACCCTTCGTGTCCTACAGCCTAACCCGATTCAAAACATGTACCTTATTAAAATAAGACTGTTCGACATGGTACCAATTTCAGGATTAAAATTTTCTTTATTACAAAGGTGTTGGCAATGATATACTGCCAAACTTATGTTTCTGACTGTATCATTGTCAAAAATAAGCCACTACCGCAGTAACAACAGCAACTACAGCAACTACATTAAATACATGCCCTTTTAATAATAAATATTTAAAAACAAAAAACAAAACAAAACGATCACTACTGACTGGTTGGTATCCCCCTTTATATCTCAATACCACAAATAGTTTCCTGGTATCTATATCAAAGAAAGAGAAATCAAGCGTGTTCCTTCAGCAGGGCATTCCTTAAAACGAGGGTTACGTCTCTATTACAAATTATATATTGATAAACTTTATCTTTATTTTAATTTTGAACATTAAACTAAAAAGAAAACAAGAAAAATTTTCAAAATTTCAAAAAGAAAAAATGTAATAAAGTGATTAAACATATCGCACTGTCATGATATAGTATTTGTGTATGTCTCCATTACAGCCAGTGACGTATTTACGATGAAACGAATGAAGTTTAATCTTCTAAACCCTGAGGGTCCCTGAAGCAACTTTTTTTAGAGCTTTTTTTTTTTAAAGAATGCATTTTCAACAACATCAATAGAGTGCGTGTTATTAAAATAGGGTTATTTTAGTGACAGAATGATAAGACAATGGGTTGAAGTACTTATTATTGACTTTAGAATATGCTCTATGCAGGGGGGGGGGTGCCTGAGTACCCAGAAACCCCCCTGATCAGTGCTGGACGGAAGACTATCTACAGCGCTGGTCAGAGGACAGCTGTATGACCCGGCTTGGGGCAGAATAGAGGCTGCTGTCACTGTCACTGTGTGCATTGAAGGAGATAACAGCGGTTCCCCAGACCTCGCTGCTGGTGGGAAAAGGCTTCCTGTACGGCCCATTTTCAAGCACTCTGCTCCACTGCCCCGTCCTCCGCCATTTGCCCCTTTGGACCTTGTTAAATGTTGCCGTATTGTTGCTGGTTGTAAAGGGGCCCCATAACAGTTCAAGCTTAAGGGCCCACCAGTGGTTACAGTCAATGACAAATCACTTTATTAAAAAGGTCAAAGACAGAAAAAAACTTATTAGTCAGTAAAGTTATTTCTATTGATACATCGTTAAAGCAATAACACAATGTATATTGTATATTATGTATCGAATGCATAAAGAGAAACGTTTTTATGCTTACATTAAATGTGACATCAATAGAAGACAGTAAAACATATAAATATGACATGAAATGGAAAACTAATAGCGAGGATGAAACAACTGGGCACCGGCTGTGCTGTTACTTTATCCTGAAATTACAGAGATGTTTCCTTTTGTCTTTTAGCAGATGAAACTTAATAGAAGCAAAGCGCGATGACCTTCTCCCGCTGATGCCTCATTATCGTTGAAAGAGAAATAATAATCATATAACCTGTGTTCTCAACACCTGGGGAGCAGCAGCAATTACCTTGCTGTATATAATGTCATTACCCAGCGGAGCGCGGGCACTGAGAGAATCCAAACACCAGCATCACACCCGGCGCCGGCTGCTATTGTTAAACATTGGAAAATAAACATGAGATTGCTGGAGGCACATAGAGAACGCTGTGAGGGGCAATCAGAGCAGGGAGGGGGAGTCTCATGCCAACTATTGGGGACGTGGACGTGTAATTGACATCATCTTATAGAGATACTTAACACTATGCACCCGTCTGTCTTTCTCACAGTAAATCAATCACATATATGTATATACACACAAATAGAATGGAATACCAGATTTTTCTATATCATTAAACCCATGATGACCTCACATCACATTTCATCTTTATCTCTTTTTCGTTATATTTTTTTACCTTAACCTTAACCCTCCCTTTCCATGACCTTAACCTTAACCCTCCCCTTCCACAACCCTAACCCTAGCCCTCCCTTCCCCGCAGCCTGATCCTAAAATTCCCTTCCCCGCAGCTTAAACCTAAGATTTCCCTCCCTGCAACCTAACCCTATAACTCCCCATAGACTCCCCTGAACCTGACCCTAAGACTCCCTACCTGCAGCCTAACCCTATAACTCCCCATAGACTCCTCTGACCCTAACCTTAAGACTCCCTCCCCGCAGCCTAACCCTAAGACTCCCTCACTGCATCCTAACCCTATAACTCCCCATAGACTCCTCTGACCCTAACCCTAAGACTCCCTCCCCGCAGCCTAACCCTATAACTCCCCATAGACTCCTCTGACCCTAACCCTAAGATTCCCTTCCCCCCAGCTTAAACCTAAGACTCCCTCCCCGCAGCTTAAACCTAAGACTTCCCTCTCTGCAGCCTAACCCTAGCCCTCCCTTCCCCACAGCCTAACCCTAAGATTCCCTTCCCTGCAGCTCAAACCTATATCTCCCCATAGACTCCCCTGACCCTAATCCTAAGACTCCCTCCCCATAGCCTAACCCTAAGTCTCCTATCCCCACAGCCTAAATTACTCTATATCTTCTATCCCCAGAGCCTAACCCTAACACTAAAAAGTGGGGTCTGCGGCAGGTGCGATGGGGTTCGGAAAATGAATGGGTAAGTACATGCCAATCGTCTTACGTACCCATTCAAAAAAAAATGCAAAAACGGCCGTTTGAAATAGAGACATCTGAAAGTGAGCTTTGTCTGTCTCTCATTTCTAAACAGCCATTTATGGGTCGGAGACATACCATGCGTGATGACGATTGTCCAATCTACTTGTTGGCGATTGATGTGTCTGGGTTGTAGACTTGTTTCCACACAATTAGATATGTTATATATAGCTGGAGGATGCAGGGTTTATTGGTAGGAATGAATATTGCTGAGAGTATAATGTTTATGACAAATAACAATGTTACATAAAAAACACAACAGAAAGGAATGTAATTAGATAGGACAGATCTTTTTGCAATCTGTTATTTTTTATTTCAGCAGTAGAAGCATTATGATAGTTCAGGCTGTAACAGTGGGTGCTGTCACAATATATTCCCCCAACAAGACCATTTTAGCAGACTCGCACCGACTGGCCCTGATTTTACCCAAACATTCGCAGCTGCAGAAGCCTGACAGGAATGAATATTGCAAACAGTATTCAGGCCAAGTTATTACAACTGGAAAATAACCAGGAAACTAGATCAGAGTAACAGGCAATATATGTATTGTTCAAAGTAATGATATCAAATATTGAGTGTTAGAATATTTCCTGATCCCTGGTGTATTGTAGATGTGCTGCAGTCACCGGTCTGTGTGATAAATATATGTATATTATGCTACCGGCCCCTCTGTGTGTCATTATTTCTTTCTTTTATAAAACAGCAAACTATGTGCCAGATCCAGACCTACGTTTCCGTTACGTTTCAAGACGTAGCGTATTTACTAGGCGCTTCCCTCGGGAGTACGTACTTTTGCCATTTTACGCTTCCCAAACCCTACCTTAACTTTTCAAAGCGTAACTACTGACGTACATACAGGCTTCGCGTATGTAACTGCCTAAGCCACGCCCATACTGTACGATTTAAATGCCTCACCCCGCCTCTGAAGCATAATTACCGGTGTCGTATGTCTGACACGCCCCTTCATTCGTAGTTACGCTATTGATACTAAGCTGGTACGTACGTTCAGAGTTACGTGGCGTAACATCATGCGCAGTACATACAAAATCACCTTTTTATGTCACCGGCTAGTGTAAATACGTTAGCGTACTTAGTTCTGGATCTACCCCTATGTTTCTTGCAGTGCATGAGTTTGATAGTCATTGTTTGGTTGTAGTATGCAGTGCATGAGTTTGCTAGTCATTGGCTGGGTGTAGTATGCAGTGCCCCCTTCATTCGTAGTTACGCTATTGATACTAAGCTGGTACGTACGTTCAGAGTTACGTGGCGTAACATCATGTGCAGTACATACAAAATCGCCTTTTTATGTCACCGGCTAGTGTAAATACGTTAGCGTACTTAGTTCTGGATTTACCCCTATGTTTCTTGCAGTGCATGAGTTTGATAGTCATTGTTTGGGTGTAGTATGCAGTGCATGAGTTTGCTAGTCATTGGTTGGGTGTAGTATGCAGTGCATGGGGTTTGCTAGTCATTGGTTGGGTGTAGTATGCAGTGCATGAGTTTGCTAGTCATTGGATGGGTGTAGTATGCAGTGCATGAGTTTGGTAGTCATTGGATGGGTGTAGTATGCAGTGCCGGTAACCCACCATCATTAATGTGCTGATTAGCTGATCGACTTTTCTCTAGATTATTGCAATGTGAGCAGCGGCAGAGGCAGTTTGTGTTCTGAGGGGCGTGTTTAGGGAGGAAAGGGGTGGAGGGACGCAGTCAATGTACAGTAAAGGGGGGTCCAATCAGGGTGCCCCCCCGATCCAGAGTCGAGCACAGACGTAACAAAGGACGTCTTACAGCAAAACATTTGCACCAACCCCAGGTTATGTCAAGTCCAGGCGGTGACCTTCCGTGACCTATATCAGACTGACAACCGTCCGCTTAATTTCAGCTGTATCATTGCCGACACTCATTCAATACATAATATTTTAATCTCGGGATCCAGGACAATGTCAAATGGTCTTATTTCGACAGGGTGCCCATTCTGGTTAGTATTAGGCTGCAGAACAGGAAGGATTAAGGTTAGGCTCCAGACTAAGCGCGTGTAAATGGACCACACCAGCCCAGAGGCATGGAGTCTAACCGCAAGCCTGGTGATGGTAGGGATGGTCTTGGCTGCAGGTAAGTGGCAGGTCGCGGCCCTCTGGAGAAGGGAGCTGATGCCAACATGGTGGACGTGATCCGAGGGTTGCAGGAGGAGTATTCCAGATCGGTGGCATAGCAATGGCTACCGAGGGCTTGATCCAGACTTAATAACAGAAAATTTATGCATGCTGCATGGGTAAATCAGGCTGTGGGAACACACTGCGCAAGTATGTTACGCATTGTAATTCTGATCATATGTATCTTGCACGTAACTCCGTACTATAGGGCATAACATCCCTACACAAGCCAAATATACACATTGTGGAAGGAGGCAAGCATTTAAATTGTACAGTACGGGCGGGGTCAGGCAGTTACGTACAAAAAGGTGATAAGTACGACCAGAGATACGCAAGGAAAAGTTAAGTCAGGTTCTGAACACATAAGTCAACTAAGTTACGTACTTGAGAGGCAAGTGGCATTATCCTTAGTAGTAAGTAACTTAGGTACATTGCATACATAAAATGTGCTTAAGTCTGGATCAGGCCCCAAGACTGGTTGCTATAGTGAACAGCAGAACACTGAAGAAAGTAGTCACAGGAGATGTAGACTGTAACCTGGGACACAGAAGTGCAGGAATAGAAAGGAGGAAACCTGGAACTGAGGACTGGAGACACGAACAGGAACCAGGGAGCCAAAACACGCAAGAGAACTAACAGACACAATCTCAGCAGGCAAGGGTACCTGTTGCTCTGACAGGGAAGTGATGTCAGTGAGGGATTTAAATAGTGCAGCTGATGAGTGAGCTCCAGCAAGGGAATGAGCCACACTTGTGGGGTAATGTCTGCAGCAGAAAGTGAACACCAGGAAGTGCAGAAAACTGAAAGAAGGTCATGTGATCAGCAAAGGTAAACCAACATAATGTTCAAGGAAAATACAGTGAGCATGACACCGGAAAAGGGAGGGTTAACATTAGGTTGTGGAAAGGAGAGCGTTAAGGTTAGGGGAATGTTAAGGCTTGGTTGCAGGAAGGTGATGGTTAGAATTGGGATGCAGAAAACTTATCTGTCACCGTTGGACTCTTCAAAGACCCTGCAGTGGCCGGAACGATATCTTCATGCTGCAAACGTTGCTTTATTGTCGCAAAGTGACCTGTCAAAAGACAAACGATTGGAGCGGTGAACTACACCTCCCCCCAAAATATCATTTGTAAAATCCATTATGATTTGATATAAAGAACAGCTGAGAGCAGCACAGTCCTCCCTAGAAGGTCTCTGAATCGTGTGGCAAGATTGACGGGTACAGATACATTTTACATCCTTTATATTAGAGCTGCCAGCAGCATTGCTTTTATTAAGATCTATTTAAGCTTTAAATCACTTAAAGTTGCTGGAAATGCGCAGTTGCTGGACACTTCAGATGACGAGGCGTTAAGCGAGGGGGCTGGTAACCAACTGCTTTATTATTGTATACATTTTTATCTTTTCTATGGATTCACCTGGAAAGTCACCAACTCTGCGGCTGAAAATCCTGCTGTCAATCACGGACACGCCACATGACATCTTAAGCGTCTTATTGATCTCCTGCTCGGGATTCATGTGAAGCAGCTGCTTGTCATAAAACATTCAGCGGCCGGAATCAATAAGAGACGCAGAACATTTGGGCGCAAGTGGTTTGAAAGTTTTACTTAATAAATCACCGTTACTAAAATGTCACCGGGTCTCGCAGATGCAGTTCCGACCAGCTGAGCAATTTTATTAATAAGGATTGTTTTCTTGTACGTTAATCCATTGAATACATTGCATAGAGACGTTATTGATGTACAACTAAAACTATCTTAATTGTTTATTATTTATGGTTAAGACTGTATATAAGAGGTTTAAATCATAATGTACTGGGACAATTACAACCATTTCTAATATTAATGTTCTCATGGGATGGTACTACTTTTATGTTGCTAAAAAGTAGATTAAATGTGATGTAAGCTACCACAAATCAAATGTCAGGCCTAGGAGTTGCTAGGGGACATGGCTATGTGATACTGGGGCCAACAATGGACTTGACCACGCCCTCAGAGGTGTGTCTAGAGGTTTTGAAGCTCTGGTCTCCCCCAGTTTTTCTTATTCATATTAGATGAATAAAATTGATTCTTTGGACCTCCCCTGAGGAACTCCTGTAGTGGACATCCAATGGGAAAGTAGTGTGATTGGAGTGTGGTTTGCAGATTTTACCTACATAGGGCCAGATTCAGACCTTCAGCACGGAGGTCAGGCAGTCCACATGGAAGAAGGGAATGAACTCCCCAGTCACTCGCCTCTCTTGTGTAGTTATGGCAGCAGTTTCGCTGTTACAACCCTGCTGATCCACACTGAAGTAATTAAACCCACTCGTACTGTAATATTTAAATACCCCTTCCCCTTGTAGTGTAGGCAGACAGAGGGGAAGGGTCGACCTGTTGGACGGTCCTCCAGGCGTACACAACTTAGTTCCTTTCACCGGAAGATCCATATCGTAACATCTAGTGTGCTCATGCACACATCAATTTCCAGAAAAACACCCCACTTCTGCAAACAGATTGCGGAAGTCAGGGTTGTACAGACTTGCCCATAGCCCCAGGCCTGGCAACAAAAATCTTGGGGCCCGCTACAATTATGTTTTTGGGGGCCCCCACCCCTCTTTAATATTTTAGTTGCTCTTCTTTGCACAGTCTCTAATGTATTTATGTCTTTCTGGAGATATGGCCTCCAGAGCTGAACACAGTATTCTAGGTGAGGTCGTACCAATGATCGATAAAGGAGCATCACTACTTCCCTCTTTCTGCTACTAATTCCTCTCCCTATGCAACCAAGCATCTGACTTCCCTTTCTCATTGCTTTGTTACATTGCTTGGCTACCTTTAAGTCACATGACATAATGACTCCTAGATCCATTTCTTCCTCAGTAGAAATCATACTACAGAAGGGAGAGGGGGGAGATCCAGGGGGACAAGGGAGGGTTTCAGAGATTAGGGAATTTCCGGCACTTTTCAGTTAAAAAGAATGTTTACAGCGTCTGACAGCTTCTATCAGGCAGCGATGCCACCTCACTCCTCCTTGCTATGGGCCTGCGTCTGTCGCCTTCCACCCCCGCCCTGAGGCATTAAATATGAGGCACAAGAGCTACTCTGCACTAAAGTCTACTCTCTCTGTAAGAGATTACAGGTGGAAAATGGATGAACCTTAACCTAGGACGGCAAGTTACATTTTTATATAACGCAGTTTACGATTTTGCTCCTTTTTCCGTGCGTATTTTTAGGATCGGATTAATTCCGCATGATTAGTACCTTTTTTTTGCTACATTTTAAGTTATGTAGGGTTTAGGGCATGTAAATCCATTAGGTGCGTATTTCTAAATCGTCTTTGTGACATACATGCGAAGTGACATGAAAGTGGGTGGGGGGGCATTTAAATGGCCTTTTGAGGGCGCAATTGGTAATGTATGCATGTACCTAAGCAACTTAGGCACGTAAATACACACGCAGGGCGTGATCCAGAGCTACGCTGTGCCGTGATTCGTATTTGCAGCCAGCGTAGCTCTGGGGCACTCCCCCTGTGGTCGGTGTAATTACACACTGTTACACCAGATGAAGGCTACCCTAACTTCAGCCGGCGTAACAATGTGTAATTACACCGGCCACATGACCGTAAAGCCCTAACCCAGCCCTCCCATCCTAATTTCCATCCCTTCCCCCGCCTACCTTCCGTAACTGCAGCATAGTTACGGAGCAGTCTGCCCCTTCCTAGTTACAGAGGCACGATCCGGAGCCCAGAGAAAAAAATGTTACGCCAGGAAACATCTGCCCGGCGCATGCGCAGATCGGCAAAAATCGGAGGCAGCCGTAGCTCTGGATCAGGCCCGTAGAGTTATTGTTGCCCTATGGAGTCATAAGTTACCAAAAATCTGTCTGTGTGAGGTGCGTGTCATGGGCGTGGCCTTGCAACGTGCGAGCGTATATTTGCATATATTACACGCATATCTGTGAATCCGGTCCAATAACTTTATTGCCGAAATCATTTCTCTTACTCTCTTTTAATTTAATGACAGTATACAGCTAATTGGTGTGAGAATGATTCAATGTGTACAATTAATAATTTCTGTCTATCCACAACAAGAACCCATCTGGTATCTAATAATACCGGTAAGAAGCCACTGGTGGGTAGAATACTTTCATAAACTGTCCAATGAAGATGCATTTGATTCATTACCATCTGTTCACATGTCAGACAGTATAGAAGCAAAAATGTCTGTTTATCAAAGAATTTACTGAAGTTGTCCAAGAAGTTTCACAGAAATGTTTCAGTTCTTTCACGGTTGGCCATGAAATGTAACAGCGATGCCACATTAAAATGTAAAATCTTAAGTGTTTCCTTATAACAAGCAAATCACAATTTGGAAAGAACAAAAAAAAAGTTCAAGAGAATACAAGCGTTTGTGCGATCTGCTGCAGGATATATCATCAATAGAGGACCAATAGTGTATCAATAGATATATCAATAGAGGATCAATAGTGTATCAACAAATATATCAATAGAGGATCAATAATGTATCAACAGATATATAATCAATAGAGGATCAATACTGTATCAACAAATATATCATCAATAGAGGATCAATTGTGTATCAACAAATATATCATCAATAGAGGATCAATAGTGTATCAATAGATATATCAATAGTGTATCAACAAATATATCATCAATAGAGGATCAATTGTGTATCAACAAATATACCATCAATAGAGGATCTATAGTGTATCAATAGATATACTATCCATAGAGGGTCTATAGTATATCAATAGATATACCATCAATAGAGGATCAATAGTGTATCAATAGATATACCATCAATAGAGGGTCTATTGTCCCTATAAAATAGTCCACAGGTCCCAGGCAGAGGACCCCAACCATTGGCCATTTAACATGATATACAGATCAGTAGAGGGAAGGGGGTCTGATATAGGGGGTGGTATGATTTTATGTAATTCGTACACAATGCGGAAATGTGCACACCTGAAATAATCTCAAGCCAATCCAATCGGAAATGCAGTCCAACCCACAAAAAGATTTATATCTGAACTAGAAAGGGTTTATCCAAAGCACTAACCACACCAACAGCCAGGGACATGATCTTTTAACGTCAGGATCAATGGACGGTCTTCTGTCCTCTCAATTGGTGAATCCCTCTGGTCATCATGAATTCCTTGGTCTTTATTGGATCCTTGTGGTTTCTTTGTCTCATGTTTGGACGTCAATCTACATAATGAATGTTCCTAGTCTAGCTAGCAGGGTCAATTTACCATACACATTTAATATCTATGTCTAATGACTATTACTTGCTCACGCTATATGCGATCTTTTATTAAATGATAGCATCACTAATACAACATAAGAAGCTACACTATAAGTCTAAACATGACAATAATAAAACATTCTGGTGATGATCGGCTGATCTGCTGATTGGAACCTCCTGTGGATCAAACAAAGCTTTAGTAACTTGAACCATATTTTATTTATTAAACATACATAACGCAAGCAAGAAAAGATGGAATGAAAACCTATTCATTATCAAGTGTATTCATAAGATTAAACAAAGAAAAAAAAACAGACCAGCGCTGGCTATAACGGTTCCCTATCAAGAAACTAAAAATAAATTAGCAAGTAAATATAAATACAGGTAAACACCTTATAGATATAAGACGGGGACGCCCGCCTTCCCCCGCTAGACGGTACCGCCAACTGCGGGACTCCTACAACCATCTTCAGGATAAGATAAGTGCTGATACAATACCATCCTGTCTATTATCATTCCGGGTCATCTAAATACAGATCATTCCTTAAATCTCCATGTGTACACCAACGGTCCAGAATTTTAGTATAAGGACACTAACCATTAGTCTAATTAGCGGATAGTATTGTCGAAAATAACCCTTTAATCAACATTATTTTCTTAAATATATTGGCAGTGATTGATATATATTTTATATATTGTATTTTTATTATTTTCATTTTTAATTTTATCTGGTACCAGTTAAATTGTCAATAAATTGTATTTTTAATATGATATGGTCATATAAAAATTTCATCCTACTAATTTATATTGTTGATTTATATACTGTTTATATATCTATAAGGTGTTTACTTGTATTTATATTTACTTGCTAATTTACTTGCTAATATTTCTTGATAGGGAACCATTATAGCCAGCTCTGGTTTGTTTTATTCTTCGTTTAGCCATATATTATAGGGCCTAACCAGCCCCTCCAAGCAGCGGCTATTAAAGTTCCTAACCAATAATTTATCATTTAGTATATATTTTTTACTTTTTATAATTGAATTTAAGTTCTAGATTTGTGTATATTTTTTAATCCGAGCGCCTATAGGTGGAATATTGTGTATAATCATAAGATTAAAATGCTGTTGCATGCACTCACGTGCGATTGTGGGTGAATAGGTGCGTTTTCCCGCTCTTAGCGATCACACATTTTAATATGAAATAGGAATGTTTAATATATATGTAATAAACTAACAGCTTTACAATAACACACTAGATT
>WWET01004807.1:35375-53882 GCA_011038615.1 Limnodynastes dumerilii | reverse complement strand
TTTCCATCAATTTCCCTACTACTGATGTTAGACTCACTGGTCGGTAGTTTGATTTCCCTACCCTACTTCCACTTTTATGCAGAGGGACGACATTTGCTATTTTCCAGTTACCCCCAGTTATTAGTGACTGATTGAATAATTCAATTAATGGTTTTGCCAGCACCCCTCTAAGCTCTTTTAGTATCCTCGGTCCCATTTGGNTTTCCATCAATTTCCCTACTACTGATGTTAGACTCACTGGTCGGTAGTTTGACGCTTCTTCCCTACTTCCACTTTTATGCAGAGGGACGACATTTGCTATTTTCCAGTCCTCTGGAATTACCTCAGTTATTAGTGACTGATTGAATAATTCAATTAATGGTTTTGCCAGCACCCCTCTAAGCTCTTTTAGTATCCTCGGATGTAACCCATTTGGTCCCATTGATTTGTCCTCTTTCAATTTTGAAAGTTCTTTTAATACCTGCTCCTCAGTGAAAGTAGTAGTAATTGCCCCCATTGTATTAATAGTCTTCCCATTTAAAAGTAGTCCCTTCCCCTCTCTTTCTTTTGTGAATACTGAACAGAAATAGTTGTTAAGATGATCTGCCATAGCTCTTTCACTCTCAATAAGAATTCCGCTTTCCGTTTTGAGCCTTACGATACCCTCCTTTGTTTTTCGCCTTTCATTTATATACCTAAAAAAGCTTTTGTCCTCTTTTTGTACCAAGTGGGCCAGTTTTTCTTCAGTTTGTGCCTTTGGTGCTCTGATAACCTTTTTAGCCTCCTTCTGCTTTGTAAAATACACCTCCCTGTCATCATTCTCTGAGATTGCTTATCATTCCGAAAGGCCATCTTTTTTGCTTTCACCGTAGTTGCTACCTCTTTTGTAAACCACATTGGCACACAGGATGCTGTATGTATTAGTAGTAACTAGGATACTGTATGTATTAGTAGTAACTAGGATGCTGTATGTATTAGTAGTAACTAGGATGTTGTATGTATTAATAGTAACTAGGATGCTGCATGTATTGGTAGTAACTAGGATGCTGTATGTATTGGTAGTAACTAGGATGCTGTATGTTTTGGTAGCACCTAGGATGCTGTATGTATTGGTAGTAACTAGGATGCTGTATGTTTTGGTAGTAACTAGGATGCTGTATGTATTGGTTGGTGGTCACTTGGGTGATAATGACTACCTGCATTGCATGGAGGTCACTATAAATTTCTCTATCGGCTTGTGAAATATTAGTCAGTAGATGTTGTCTTTGCGTGTAACTATTTTACATAACACACTTAATTGGCAATGCATATTATAATATTTTTCTTTATTCTGTACTAATCCAGTTTACATATATTTCTGACTCTTTTTTCCAGAGCCACTTTATGTTCCCAATCCACCACTGGTCCTCAGTTACTAAGCTTACAAATGGTCATGTGACAGCAGGCGTGCAGATTGTGGGGTATTTATGGAGTTTATTATGTCACTGCCTGACCCTTAGCAATCTGTAAATGTAACATCAGTAATAACAACTTGGACAATTCCACGTACCTGTCACAGGTCAGCAGTAACGCACACAAGGTGCTAAGGGGACGGCAGCTCCAGTGACGGCGGTATTTTAGGATCACTGTACTGCAGTTTGTGATGGAGAACTTTGTTTTGATAGAACAGTTTATGTGCAATTATCAAAAATAACTGCAATTTCCCCTCTAATGTGGCTCATTATCCTGCTCGGTTAAACCCTCGGAAATTACATAAGTACATAGTGTAGATGACATGTTTTTAAGTTGTAATTTATCAGAACTCTTTAAACGCTCACTTAACAGAAAGAAACCACAAATGTGCGACAGTTCCTCGTCTAGGAACCAGACGTGTTAAACAATCCGCGTTTTTTATGGTCACTGGGTCTGGTACCAAACAACTATTTTATATTCTTCAGAAGAATTTATTTGTAGATAGTGGACAAAAATAATATTAAAGAGCGGTGAATAACGTGACAATACGTAAAAACAGAATGAAAGTTGGCCCATCCAGTCTTTCCAATATCATTTGACAATTTTTGTTTTATAAACCATACTGACCCTAGACGTTTTGTGACCTTCTGTTTTGTTTTAAATTTTGTATATTCTTATATTTCTCCCAAAGATGTTTAAACTGCTCTACTCAACCACCATTTCACGTCATTTTCCCACAGATTTTCTTAACATTTATACACATGCCCTCACGTTCTACTACATCTCTTAATTCAAATAAGGCTGGGTTAGGCTTAGGCTGCAGTTGGGTTAGGCATAGGCTGCAGTTGGGTTAGGATTAGGCTGCAGTTGGGTTAGGATTAGGCTGCAGTTGGGTTAGGATTAGGCTGCAGTTGGGTTAGGATTAGGCTGCAGTTGGGTTAGGATTAGGCTGCAGTTGGGTTAGGATTAGGCTGCAGTTGGGTTAGGATTAGGCTGCAGTTGGGTTAGGATTAGGCTGCAGTTGGGTTAGGATTAGGCTGCAGTTGGGTTAGGATTAGGCTGCAGTTGGGTTAGGATTAGGCTGCAGTTGGGTTAGGATTAGGCTGCAGTTGGGTTAGGATTAGGCTGCAGTTGGGTTAGGATTAGGCTGCAGTTGGGTTAGGATTAGGCTGCAGTTGGGTTAGGATTAGGCTGCAGTTGGGTTAGGATTAGGCTGCAGTTGGGTTAGGATTAGGCTGCAGTTGGGTTAGGATTAGGCTGCAGTTGGGTTAGGATTAGGCTGCAGTTGGGTTAGGATTAGGCTGCAGTTGGGTTAGGATTAGGCTGCAGTTGGCTGTCTCTGTATGGTGTGTGACACAGGCCGTGCACCATTTTAGTTGCTCTTCTCTGCTCCAAGCTATACATGTTACTTCCTCTAGTCTGTCTCTGTATGGTGTGTGACACAGGCCATGCACCATTTTAGTTGCTCTTCTCTGCTCCAAGCTATACATGTTACTTCCTCCTGATGACAGCTCTGACCACTCCAACAGCTAAAAACTAATACCTGGCAAGGAATACAGTCACGTATCATACGCTTACCTGGCGCTGCATGGAAGGACGCTCACTTGACAGTGACGGCCAGTCGGCGACTTTGCACTCTACTGTGATGCCTGATCTACAGTACCAGACTCAACACAATGGGGACGGGTGAGCACTATACTTTATTTTAGGGTTAGGCTGCAGTTAGGCTTAAGGTTAGGCCACGATAAGAGTTAGTGTTAGGCTTAGGCTGCAGTTGGGTTAGGCTTAGGCTGCAGTTGGGTTAGGATTAGGCTGCAGTTGGGTTAGGATTAGGCTGCAGTTGGGTTAGGCTTAGGCTGCAGTTGGGTTAGGCTTAGGCTGCAGTTGGTTTAGGATTAGGCTGCAGTTGGGTTAGGCTTAGGCTGAAGTTGGGTTAGGATTAGGCTGTGGTAATGATTAATATTAGAGTAGAACTTTTAAGTGTCGACCACACTAAGGTCATTGGACCTGATTTACAGTTAAGAAGGATTTAGGTTCTTAATTATAAACAACTAGTAGCAAGTCGACTCCCCTGACACGCCGCCGGTTTTCAACTTCTTAACCGACTCACGAATGCCATAGGGCTACCTTATCTTTAGGTTCTTAGTTGTGTGCGTAGGGCGGCTAATTAAGAATGTGTCTGCCTAACCGTGCCCAGATTTTATCATTTAAATGCCTCCCTCCACCCAATCTTCTTATCTTTGTTCTTAACTTTTCCCGGCACGCCCCTTCCTTCTTAAGTCACTACGAACCTAGAAGAAATAAGTTCCTAATGGTGATTCAGAACTGTCCCGTTCTTAAGTCCTATATAAATTGTGTATATTAGGGTACTACACGTGCGCTTTATATCCCTTCTTAAATATACGCACCTAAAAAGTAGCATTTTCTTATCTGTAAATCAGGTCCATTATTAAAATAATGTCAGCCTGTCAGGGAAACAACCCTGACAAGTTTATTTGTAGCGACATTTATACACCGTCGGCCTAATGTTATTGCGGTAGATCCAGAACTCCGCTTGCAATACGGTTATTCGCGTAGCGTATTTACGCGTGCGTACCTTCTATACACTCCCCTTAGGCACACCCCTTGAATGTACATATTTTGTCCGAGATCCACTTTCCAAACCCTACGCACGCCCATACTGTACACTTTAAATACAAACCCCCGCCTACATAACGTATTTCAGACGTATTTTTGACTTCACATTTACGCTACGTTACGGGGCGTATTTTCTATAATGCGCATGCGCAGTACTTACCAAAACGCGATTTTACGTGTCCACCACGTGTAAATTCGCTCACAAACGTTGTTCTGGATCTGGGCCATTGGGCCTGATCCAGACCTACGCCGATGCTACGCAGCTAAGCACGCCCATACTGTACACTTTAAATACAAACCCCGCCTACATAGCGTATTTCAGATGTATTTTTGACTTCACATTTACGCTACGTTACGGAGCGTATTTTCTATGGTGCGCATGCGCGGTACTTACCAAAATGCGATTTACTTTGCTCACAAGCGTTGTTCTGGATCTGGGCCATTGAGTATATGAACGTCAATGACATTATAACTTGTATACTACCCCCCCTGGAAAACCATGAAAAGCATGATTACAAGACCGGTAACTGGTTAATGAAACCCTGCCCAACCACACCCAAACCCCGCCCGATCTCGCCCAAACACCACCCCACCCAAACTCCGCCCTAACCCTGTCCCAGTTTTAAAGAACTGACAATTCAATGATCCTTTTTTTTTAAAGTCTTCTCTATGCAATCCACTCATTTTCACATCTCTCATCCCCTGGTCGGTAGAATCTCATGAATATCTCTTTCCTCTGTGTTCAGCCTCTCTGTTATTAGTGTTATTTTGAAGAAATTACATTTCAGGTATTAGCCACTTCCACAAACATCTTCTTATTAAACACCCAGTCCCGCGGCCATTTGTAATAAAGAGATAAGCACGTGGGCGTTCAAGAGTCGCGAAGGGCGCTCCAACGTCAGCTAATATGCTCCGGTGTTCAGTACTGGCAATAAAGAATTCGGCATCTTGTCCAGTTTCTAATTAGTCTGTTTCAGCAAAGTTCAAGAGATGATTTATTCAGAATCATTTGCTACTCGCGGGAGAGGTTAAGAGCTCGGGTCACGTTTACCCACGAAAAGAACTTCTCTCCACGTGAATTGGTTTTACTACAAAAGCAAAGAACGGCTCTGAGAATGAAGCCATTAAACCGTTTAAGCATCGCTGGGTGATTTGATTAATCGCGCTCATCTATCAGACCCTCAATCAAACCAGCAATGACAAACTGAGACACACTCATATGAGCTCTATTTACATTTTACTGATAAATTAAAGATAGCGGCAATAGCAGGAGACGGCTTTTATCCTAACCGAGCGCAGGCCGGAAAATACAGGAGGCAGCAAAAGCATTTTTCCTAGATGCAAGATAGAGAGCATCTTCCTGGGAATGCTCATTGTAAAGTCCCGTAGCAACAGCAGATTGTGTCTATATATTAAAGCTTGGGCTTTTCATATCAGATTTACAGGAAGCAGTAAATTCATTCCGAATATCAAATAAAGGACTTTGTGCAGAGATCAAAATGCTGAAGAAATGACATGAAAATAAAGATATCTTCCTATGCAAAGAAAAGGAAGAAGAAAAATAGACAATTTATTTAATAATACATTTCCCATGAAAAATGATAATATAGTAAATCAAAGATATTTTGCCATTGCTGAATAGAGGTTTTTGTGTGCTATAAACAAAATCAAAGTATTCTTCCTGCTTAAACGGTTAATAATTCCCCGCCCCTGAGTAGCAGCTTGGTGCAGATTAGTCTCTGTTTGTAATGATAGATTAGGCTCTGTTCTAGTTATTGTAACATCAGTGGGATGCAGAACATCGGCTTTAACGTGGTCTAGATGATTTACAGGGGCGTGGCTTGCCAGTGCGGTGGTCTGTTTTGTGACCAGTTGAAAGGTGAATGCCAGCAATTCCAGTGGCAGTGTTGCGACTCCCGGACTCGCAAAGAATTCTGTGCCTACAGCTAAGTGTTTACACCTAACCTTAACCCTTTCCTAACCTTAACCCTCTATTTCCCGCAGCCTAACCTAAACCTTCCCCTTCTTGAGCCATAAGCCTCCATGCCCCGCAGCCTAACCCTAACTTTCCCCTTAAGCCCTAACCCTAACCTTACCCTGCCGTAGCCACCGCAGCCTTTCATTATTGGGAACAGGTCGAAATGGATAACCTGTACCCAATAGCAATTTTGCCGAGGTTTTTCCCATTCATTGTTGGATTCATTTGTTGGATTCGGGCCGAAACGGCGAATGTTTATATGGTTGACAGAAAATGCGCAAGTATCAACAAAAACAGTAATACTAACCCTAACTTCAACATTGCCTCCAACCCTCCAAGGCTAACAATATCATAGTAGCATAGTAACATAGCAGCATGGTAACATAGTAGCATAGTAACATAGCAGCATGGTAACATAGTCGCATAGTATCATAGTAACATAGCAGGATGGTAACATAGTACCATAGTAACATAGCAGCATGGTAACATAGTATCATAGTAACATAGCAGCATGGTAACATAGTACCATAGTAACATAGCAGCATGGTAACATAGTACCATAGTAACATAGCAGCATGGTAACATAGTAGCATAGTAACATAGCAGCATGGTAACATAGTACCATAGTATCATAGTAACATAGCAGCATGGTAACATATTAGCATAGTAACATAGCAGCATGGTAACATAGTACCATAGTAGCATAGTAACAAAGCAGCATGATAACATAGTACCATAGCAGCATAGTAACACAGCGGCATGGTAACATAGTAGCATAGTAACATAGTACTGTAGTAGCACAGTAGCATAGTAACAAAGGAGCATGGTAACATAGTAACATAGCAGCATGGTAACATAGTACCATAGCAGCATGGTAACATAGTAGCATAGTATCATAGTAACATAGGGCCTGATCCAGACCTATGCTCATGAAACGCTCATGTGCGTAGCGTATTTACGCCAGCGTACCTCCGATGCACTCCCCCTGTTGGTACTTTTGCCGTCTTACGCTGAGCAAACCCTACTCTAACTTTTCCACGTGTAGCAGTGGCCATCGTAAAGCTCATTGCGTAGTTACGACGCTTAGCACGCCCATACTGTATGATTTAAATGCCTCTTCCCGCCCTCGAAGCGTAATTACGGATTTCGTATGGCAGGCAACGAAGCTTGTACAGTCAAGGCCCATGTGCTCAGTTTCTCAGACTGTAACATGAGCGTGACATCAGCCCCGTGCATGCACATTAAGTACAAATGGCCGTTTTTACGCTAACGTCTGCCGTAAAAACGCAAGCAACGAAGGTCTGGATCAGGCCCATAGTAACATAGTAGCATAGAAACATAGTAGCATACTAACATAGAAACATAGTAGCATACTAACATAGAAACATAGTAGCATACTAACATAGAAACATAGTAGCATACTAACATAGAACTCCCCTTAACCCCCAACCCTAACATTCCCCTGCCGTAGCCACCGCAGCCTTTCATTATTGGGAACAGGTCGAAATGGATAACCTGTTCCCAATAGCAATTTTGCCAAAGTTTTCACCATTCTTCGCATCCCGCTGACAGTATCAAATGGCGAATGTTCATATGGTTGACAGAAAATGCGCAAGTATCAGCAAAACTAACCCTAACCTCAACACTGCCTCCAACCCTCCAAAGGTAACAAAATTAGTATACATAGTAGCATAGTAACATAGTGGCATAGTAGCATAGTAACATAGTGGCATAGTAACATAGTAGCATAGAAACATAGTAGCATAGTAGCATAGAAACATAGTATCATAGAAACATAGTAGCATAGTAACATAGTAGCAAAGTAGCATAGAAACATAGTAGCATAGAAACATAGTAACATAGTAGCAAAGTGGCATAGAAACATAGTAGCATAGAAACATAGTAACACAGTAGCATAGAAACACAGTAGCATAGAAACACAGTAGCATAGAAACATAGTAGTAGAGAAACATAGTAGTAGAGAAACACAGTAGCATAGTAACATAGAAACATAGTAGCATAGTAGCATAGAAACATAGTAGCATAGTAACATAGTAGCATAGTAGCGTAGAAACATAGTAGCATAGAAACATAGTAACATAGTAGCATAGTAGCATAGTAACATAGTAGCATAGTAGCATAGTAACATAGTAGCATAGTAACATAGGGCCTGATCCAGACGTATTTACGCCAGCGTACCTCCGATGCACTCCCTCTGTTGGTACTTACATTTGCCATCTTACGCTGAGCAAACCCTACTACTTTTCCACGTGTAGCAGCGGCCATCGTAAAGCTCATTGCGTAGTTACAACGCTTAGCATTCCCATACTGTGCGATTTAAATGCCTCTTCCCGCCCTCGGAGCGTAATTACGGATTTCGTATGGCAGGCAACAAAGCTTGTATGCTCAAGGCCCATAAGCTCAGTTTCTCAGACTGTAACATGAGCGTGACATCAGCCTCGCACATGCGCATTAAGTACAAGTGGCTGTTTTTACGCTAACGGCCGCTGTAAAAACGCAAGCGGACGTAGGTCTGGATCAGGCCCATAGTAACATAGTAGCATAGAAACATAGTAGTAGAGAAACATAGTAGCATAGTAACACAGTAGCATAGCAACATAGTAGCATAGAAACATAGTAGCATAGTTAACATAGAAACATAGTAACATAGTAGCATAGAAACATAGTAGTAGAGAAACATAGTAGCATAGTAGCATAGTAACACAGTAGCATAAAAACATAGTAGCATAGAAACACAGTAGCATAGAAACATAGTAGCATAGTAACATAGAAACATAGTAACATAGGGGTGATTCAGAGATGCGATTGCGAAAAGATCACAAATATACGCATCTAAGGTTAAGATCTTAGCAGGTTACAGCCCACTGCATAAACAGTCACTCCCCTTGCAAACAGCGGTGGATTAGTAGCATAGTAACATAGTAGCATAGTAACATAGTAGCATAGTAACATAGTAGCATAGTAACATAGTAGCATAGTAACATAGTAGCATAGTAACATAGTAGCATAGTAACATAGTAGCATAGTAACATAGTAGCATAGTAACATAGTAGCATAGTAACATAGTAGCATAGTAACATAGTAGCATAGTAACATAGTAGCATAGTAACATAGTAGCATAGTAACATAGTAGCATAGTAACATAGTAGCATAGTAACATAGTAGCATAGTAACATAGTAGCATAGTAACATAGTAGCATAGTAACATAGTAGCATAGTAACATAGTAGCATAGTAACATAGTAGCATAGTAACATAGTAGCATAGTAACATAGTAGCATAGTAACATAGTAGCATAGTAACATAGTAGCATAGTAACATAGTAGCATAGTAACATAGTAGCATAGTAACATAGTAGCATAGTAACATAGTA
This sequence comes from Limnodynastes dumerilii, assembly GCA_011038615.1. Lineage (NCBI taxonomy): Eukaryota > Metazoa > Chordata > Amphibia > Anura > Limnodynastidae > Limnodynastes > Limnodynastes dumerilii. The sequence goes on along the minus strand of WWET01004807.1, from coordinate 44,443 downwards.
GCATAGTAACATAGTAGCATAGTAACATAGTAGCATAGTAACATAGTAGCATAGTAACATAGTAGCATAGTAACATAGTAGCATAGTAACATAGTAGCATAGTAACATAGTAGCATAGTAACATAGTAGCATAGTAACATAGTAGCATAGTAACATAGTAGCATAGTAACATAGTAGCATAGTAACATAGTAGCATAGTAACATAGTAGCATAGTAACATAGTAGCATAGTAACATAGTAGCATAGTAACATAGTAGCATAGTAACATAGTAGCATAGTAACATAGTAGCATAGTAACATAGTAGCATAGTAACATAGTAGCATAGTAACATAGTAGCATAGTAGCATAGTAGCATAGTAACATAGTAGCATAGTAACATAGTAACATAGTAGCATAGTAACATAGTAGCATAGTAACATAGTAACATAGTAGCATAGTAACATAGTAGCATAGTAACATAGTAGCATAGTAACATAGTAACATAGTAGCATAGAAACATAGTAGCATGGAAACATAGTAGCATAGTAACATAGTAGCATAGTAACATAGTAGCATAGTAACATAGTAGCATAGTAGCATAGTACCATAGCTGATAAGGTGAAAAAAGACACCAGTCCATCAAGTTAAACCTATTATGGATCTCCTGTGATCCCTATTTCATAACTGAAATTGATCCAGATGAAGCAACCACCAATCTGAAAAAATTCCCTGTTGACTAAGACGACCGTCCTATTTCTCCCTGGATCCACTCCGATCCTTCATTTTCATTACGATTGTAACCCTGGACACCCTTAATGTATTTGTATATAGTCATCATATAGCCTCTTAAACGTCTCTTTTATAAAGTAAACATGTGTAAAGTGATGAGCCGCTCCTCATAGCTCAGTGACTCCTTACATCGGATCTCCTGTGCCGTAAGACTGTTGTCCTGTGAACTCAAAGTATTCTCCTTTATCAGTATTGTCTCTTCTCTGAACCCTCTCTAATTCCAGGGTGTTAGTGCCCAAGTGGCTTCGGATGGCTGGATAGTGGAGTAGGTGCTCATACTGGTCTTGGTGACATTTCTCTGGTCGCACTTATTGGATTGCATTGTAATATTTCTATTTTTTCCTCAGTCAATAACGATGGTTCTGAGCTTCCCCTAATTTACCTTTAATAAAGTGATGCATTACACTGATTAAAAGATCATGTTGCAAACTCCAAGTCTAGTATGAAGCATTTTCACACTCTAGGTCTATACCACGGCTTATTTTCCCCACACACATAACTCCAGTACTCTTTTANNNNCCCTACATCCATAACTCCAGTAATCTTTTATATCTCTTGTAATAATCCTAGAAGATAAATGATTTCATAAACACAGCTCCTATACTTAATCCTCAGAAGCAGTTCAGTGTCCATTAACAGGATGATCTATACATTTTACGCTTAAGTTAAACTACATTAATTTGGTGGTAAATCAGCCCAGATGTCCAAGTTCATATCCCGAAGTTATACAGGTGATGGGCCAATAAATGCAAAAACCTCAAATTATTAACAGCACTAAATGAGAAACTCCTGAGGATGAAAAGGATCTAGGAGTTATTATTTCATGTGATATACAGGCAGCCAAGCAATGTAACACAGCAATGAGAAAGACAAGTCAGATGCTGGGTGTATAGGTAGAGGGATTAGTATTAGAGAGAGAAGTAGTGATGTCACTTTATAGGTCATTGGTGCGGCCTCATCTGGAATACTGGGGTCAGTTCTGGAGCCGTATTTCCAGAGAGACATAAATACATTACAGACTGTGCAAAGAAAGGATACAACCAACTGGATCTTTCCACATTTTTGTTCTTTACTAAATGATTACCAACCATTGTCAGACATAAGATTTTAGAGTTTTACTCTACTGGAGGGGACTATTTAGAAAAAAGAAAATACAAATACAGATTTTTTTCTTCGTATAGTCAGGATGTTGGAGAATTCCCTAATTTATCAGTTCAAGATCTCAGGACCTTGCTTTCCCTATCGCTCTGTAAGGAGATAGAGGGGTTTAAGTACCTTCCCTGGTCCATCTCTGGTGACCAGAGCTGAAGGTTTCTGTGCATGTAGGCGGCTGCCACACCTGTGCAGAGGAGATAAAGGTTGGAGATAGACTTTCATCACTGGACAGGTACTGTCTGGCGAAGCATATAATAAATCTACGCAGACCAGAACTGGCAAGCACGGAGGCTCAGTGAGTAGCATTGTGTGTCACAGCTCTGAGGTCATGAGTTTGCTTCCCGGAACTACTCCTTATCTGTGTGGAGTGTGTATGTTCTCCCCGTGTCTGTGTGGGTTTCCTCCGGGTTCTCCGGTTTCCTCCCACACTTCAAACACATGCTGATAGGTTAATTGGCTGCTGACTAAATAAAATTTTAACCCTAGTGTGTGTGCATGTATGTAAGTATGTGTGTGTGTATGTATATGTATGTATGTGTTAGGGACCTTAGTGTGTAGCTCCAATAGGGACAGGGACTGATGTGAATCTCTTATGTGCTCTGTAAAGTGCTGACGACAATTTGTGGCGCTATATAAATAAGCGTTATTAATAGTAATAATAATAATAATAATAATAATAATCACCGATGGGTTTGACTACTTTGGACCAGACAAAGTGGGTGTTTTTCATTGGCTGTAACGCAGGGTTGCCGACTTCCGAAATTTGGGCAGTTCTCCCGGGATGTGCGTTAGGAGTGGTCGCCCAGGGCGCAAAGTCAAAGTGGGGCGCCAATAAGTTCATTTTTAAGGTTAAACTGGTTATTAACGCAAGGTAGGGGGCGCCATTCTGCCCTTTTGCCTTTGGCGCTTCAATTTCTTGCTTCGCCTCTGCGGTGCTATGTAACTCCGCTATTCAGGGGTTCTATGTAGATAAACCACAAAGCTGCATTTTGTGAAACACTGGAATAAATTTATTATAAAATCCAACCCTGACTTTCATAATGCAGCCGTTTACATGATCAGTATTCCGCGACAATTATAAAGGTTACCGCCATGTTTAAGCGACTCTCATCCACGCTGCATTATACATCCACTGTGTATATTGTAAGCAAAATCTCAGAATAAAAAGCAGCTCAGCCGGCAGCCTCTGACATCGTCTATTACTCTTCCAGGAGGAGAATTGATCATGTGTAAACTTATTTAGATGGCAAAACTAATGCCTCCATTTCCAGAGCATATATCTCTTCTAGAGAACAATTTGGCTGTTACGGAATTGCAAGGTTTGTGTTCTGAGAACAGTATTCATCTGAGCAGGGTCTGGCTCCATCACAAAACTCTTCAAAGGGAGAATATTTAGCTCCAATCAATGAGAGAAATGGTGGGAGGCAGAAACATTTCATTTTGCAGTCAGAGAAACATTTTCTCTTGTTTAGGCAGAAACACAACTCTCTGGGTTCCTGGTAATGAGATACAAATGGGGAAGGAGAACGGAGGCTTCCTCTGCATCCATTTATCCTGCACCTTCTTTGCCTGAGAAAAGATGGAAATGAATTTTGCAGAAGGGGAGATTAATATTCCCTGTTCCCAGGGTGTTCTGTTTGTCGTTGTCCCTTTGTAATTGTGAGCACTGTTCCCTATGGGGGCAATGTCGCTGTTTTTTATGGGATGTACAGGATAGGTCTGCATGTTGGCCGTAGACCGTATGATCTTTAATCTGATGCACAATGTAAGGTCACAGAACATACAGTATAGTAGACAGAGAATGAATTATAATAAGATCAGCTTTATTTCTGTTTGCAGCTAGTCTACAAATAGAAGGGTGGGAGGTTCAGAGAAAAGGTTAAAAAATGACATCACTGAAAGGGTAGTGGATAAGTGGAATAACCTCCCATCTGAGGTGGTTGAGGGTAACACAGTAGAACAGTTTAAATATGATTGGAATAAATATAAGGAGATCTTAAATCTCACACTACATTGAGGGTAAAATAGCATCTAAAGACAGTACATTTTATATAAACAGCTGGGCAGACTGGATGGGCCGTGTGGCTCTTATCTGCCGTCACTTTCTATGTTTCTATGTAGATACAATGGGTAATATCCAACCATAACCCAAAAGAAAAATATTGTATAAAAACAAGTTGTCCCTACACCAGCGCTAGGAATGCTCAAACAAAAGATAATGGCCCACGTTCAGAGTACCGGACGTATAACATATATGTTCGGTGTTTAGCGATTTTTACTGCTGCTCATGCGTAGTCATTTTTATACGTAATCTACGTATCTTTTTCTTACTTAGATTTGCGTAAATGCGGTCTGAAAGGTCTATGTAACAAAAAGATATGTAGATTACATAAAAAAATGACTACGCATGCGCAGTAGTAAAAACCGCTAAACACCCGACGTATATGTTATACGTCCGGTACCCTGAATACGGGCCAATGTTCCGTAAGGGGCATGATTGCAACACATATTGAAGTAACCTTTATAGATCACGGTTTTTGGGGTCTTTATACGTTGCACATAGTTCGTTTTTGTTTGTAACATCCGTAAATTTAATGTAATGCATGAGGCTTCTAAAACACTTCAGAAATATACTAATATATATATGTGATATACATGTAATAATAACATAATACTCAGCGGTCAACATTTTGACTGTCGACATAACAACCAGCAATGAATTCCTTCACGTCCTGGTCTCAACTTGTATTGTATGTTTCCCCCTCGGTGCCTGTACAGAGACTTCCTGGTGTTCCTTCCTTCCATTACTCTGCGTCCATGCTTGGGCTCCTACTGCATGGTAAAAGATAATAAGGGAGAGAAAAGGAGACAGGCGCCACAGCAAATAGTGTCAAATGTTTTTTAATTAGAAAGCAGAGAAGATTAAATGACACTCACAAGAGATCAATGACAGTTATTGAGAAATGTCCAAACAAACACAAATTGCTTGAACGCACAACAACACAATGACTGAATGCCCTTCCTTACATTCAGACTGCATAGATCTAATGCCCAGGCTGCTGTGAATGTAAGGAAGCATAGATCTAATGCCCAGACTGCTGTGAATGTAAGGAAGCAGAGGTCTAATGCCCAGACTGCTGTGAATGTAAGTAAGCATAGATCTAATACCCAGACTGCTGTGAATGTAAGGAAGCATAGGTCTAATGCCCAGACTGCTGTGAATGTAAGGAAGCAGAGATCGAATGCCCAGACAGTTGTGAATGTAAGGAAGCAGAGATCTAATGCCCAGACTGCTGTGAATGTAAGGAAGCATAGGTCTAATGCCCAGACTGCTGTGAATGTAAGGAAGCATAGATCTAATGCCCAGACTGCTGTGAATGTAAGGAAGTATAGATCTAATGCGCAGACTGCTGTGAATGTAAGGAAGCATAGGTCTAGATTGCATACAAGTCATGATCCCAAGACATCAGTGTCCATACCAGACATCTCTCTTTTGCTTTCTCCCCTCTATTACTCTCTCCTCCACTCCCTCCCTCTCTATCTCCCCCCTCTTTTCTCCCCCTTGTCTCTTTCTCTCTCTCTCCCCCATCTCTCCCTCTCTTACTCCATTTCTCTCTCGCTTCCCCCCTTTCTATCTTTTTCTCTCTCTCTTCTTCTCTCTCTCTTTTTTTTTATCTCTGACTCCTTCCTGTTCCCCCTTTGCTCTCTCTGGGTCTTAGAAATGGAATGTGTCCTCTCTCTTAAGGGCTTGATTGGCCATAGGATGTACAGGGAGTTTTCCAGGGAGTCTCTGGAGGCCACTCAACAGCACTATTTTTATTTGAAGAAACCTAGAATGTTGACTGTCATGGCTGGTGGTTGCTAAAATGCTATCTGTATAGAATGGAGATCATTAGGATGTTGTAAGTATTGGGTGATGGTTACTAGTATGCTGTATGTATTGGGTGGTGGTCACTAGGCTGCTGTATGTATTGGGTAGTGGTCACTAGGATGCTGTATGTATTGGGTGATGGTCACTAGGCTGCTGTATGTATTGGGTGGTGGTCACTAGGCTGCTGTATGTATTGGGTGGTGGTCACTAGGCTGCTGTATGTATTGGGTAGTGGTCACTAGGATGCTGTAATTATTGAGTGGTTATCACTAGGAAGCTGTAAATATTGTTTGGTGGTGGTCACTAGGCTGCTGTATGTAATTGGTGGTGGTCACTAGGATACTGTAAATATTTGGTGGTGGTCACTATAATGCTGTATGTATTGGGTGGTGGTCACTAGGCTGCTGTATGTATTGGGTAGTTGTCACTAGGATTCTGTATGTATTGAGAGATAGGCTTAGATTCAGACCTGAGTGCTTGATACATTCTTACGCTTGCATACTCTCCATGCATCCCCCTAGTCACTCCCTTCGCTCGTACGCACTTTTGCCATTTTACGCTTCCCAAACCCTACCTTAACTTTACACAGAGTAACTACTGACGTACGTATAGGCAGCACATACCTAACTGAATAAGCACGCCCATACCGTACGATTTAAATGCCTCACCTCGCCTCCGAAGCATACTTATGTGTGTCATATGGCTGGCATGCCCCTTCGTGCGTAGTTACGCTGCTGATACGTGACTGGAACGTACACTCTGAGTTACGTGGCGTAACATCTGCCTTGTGCATGTACAGTAAATACTAATGTGCGATTTTACGTCAGCGGCTAGCATAAAATCGCTCACGTACGTAGGTCTGAATCTGGCCCATAGTCACTAAGATTCTGTATGTATTGGATGGTGGTCACTAGGATGCTGTATGTATTGGGAGAAAGTCACTAGGATGCTGTATGTATTGGGAGAAAGTCACTAGGATGCTGTATGTATTGGGAGAAAGTCACTAGGATGCTGTATGTATTGGATGGTGGTCACTAGGATGCTGTATGTAATGGCTGGTGGTCACTAGGATGCTGTATGTATTGGGAGAAAGTCACTAGGATGCTGTATGTATTGGATGGTGGTCACTAGGATGCTGGATGTATTGGGTGGTGGTCAATAGGATGCTGTAGGTTTCGGGTGGTGGTCATTAGGATGGTGTAGGTTTTGGGTGGTGGTCACTGGGGTGGCAGTGAATACCTGCATTGCATAGAGGTCACTATAAATACTTATTGGAATGTGAAATACCTGTCAGCAGGTTCTTTATTCTGTACCAATTCAGTATACATATTTTTGGGATCCCACCAATTCTGTATGTATTGGGTGGTGGTCACTAGGATGCTGTATGTATTAGGAGAAAGTCACTAGGATGCTGTATGTATTGGATGGTGGTCACTAGGATGCTGTATGTATTGGCTGGTGGTCACTAGGATGCTGTATGTATTGGGAGAAAGTCACTAGGATGCTGTATGTATTGGATGGTGGTCACTAGGATGCTGGATGTATTGGGTGGTGGTCATTAGGATGCTGTAGGTTTCGGGTGGTGGTCATTAGGATGGTGTAGGTTTTGGTGGTGGTCACTGGGGTGGCAGTGACTACCTGCATTGCATAGAGGTCACTATAAATCTCTTTACTGGAATGTGAAATACTTGTCAGTAGGTTCATTTTTCTGTACTAATCCAGTTTACATATATTTTGGACCCCCCAATAGTTTATCCCACCCACACTTGCAGATTGTTCCAGGGCAACTTTAATTTCCCAAGCCGCCCTACCTACCTTAAGTTCTCTGCACAGATCTGCGTCAACTCAAACACAGATCCATGCAGAAGTGCCTACTGCCTTCCCCTCTCCACCCTCTTGGCCTTTTGCATCAAGGAAGACAGAATGTCTCTGAAATGATGTATTAGAAAGCCTTTTCTTGATGTGAAGCCTTTATCTTCTCCTAATTAAACTAACAATTGTCCCTGATGTCTAAAACAAACCCAGTTACACTAAGAGCAGAGGAGGCTGCTGTGAGGATAAGTCTCTAGTGGGGAATAATAAAATATTACACAATGTAATAATAATGCAGCTGATATCATAAATAATTTCTGTTAATGTGCATCTGATGTCTCCGCTCTAACACTCTCCTGCAATTACCGTTGGAGCAATGACTATATCAGTGATGAATACTTAGGAGAAGTGTAACAAATGATTAAAAACATATAAACATCTACATCCAGCATTCCGTATATATAAACATCTACATCCAGCATCCCATATATATATATATATAAACATCTTCATCCAGCATTCCGTATATATAACATCTACATCCAGCATTCCGTATATATAACATCTACATCCAGCATTCCGTATATATAACATCTACATACAGCATTCCGTATATATAAACATCTACATCCAGCATCCCGTATATATAAACATCTACATCCAGCATCCCGTATATATAACATCTACATCCAGCATTCCGTATATATAAACATCTTCATCCAGCATTCCGTATATATAAAATCTACATCCAGCATTCCGTATATATAAACATCTTCATCCAGCATTCCGTATATATAACATCTACATCCAGCATTCCGTATATATAAACATCTTCATCCAGCATTCCGTATATATAACATCTACATCCAGCATTCCGTATATATAAACATCTTCATCCAGCATTCCGTATATATAACATCTACATCCAGCATTCCGTATATATAAACATCTTCATCCAGCATTCCGTATATATAACATCTACATCCAGCATTCCGTATATATAAACATCTTCATCCAGCATTCCGTATATATAACATCTACATCCAGCATTCCGTATATATAAACATCTTCATCCAGCATTCCGTATATATAACATCTACATCCAGCATTCCGTATATATAAACATCTTCATCCAGCATTCCGTATATATAACATCTACATCCAGCATTCCGTATATATAAACATCTTCATCCAGCATTCCGTATATATAACATCTACATCCAGCATTCCGTATATATAAACATCTTCATCCAGCATTCCGTATATATAACATCTACATCCAGCATTCCGTATATATAAACATCTTCATCCAGCATTCCGTATATATAACATCTACATCCAGCATTCCGTATATATAAACATCTACATCCAGCATCCCGTATATATAAACATCTACATCCAGCATCCCGTATATATAAACATCTACATCCAGCATCCCGTATATATAAACATCTACATCCA
>WWET01004806.1:74166-85818 GCA_011038615.1 Limnodynastes dumerilii | reverse complement strand
CATGTTGTTTAGAAGGTCTACATGTTGTATCTATTTTTTCAGGCAGAACTTAGCTTACAGGACATCTATATACACTATACACAAACTGTTTTTGTGTTTTTAGAAAGATAATGTTCCAGCAGAGTGCATTGTGGGGGAAATGTGAGAAAATGTCCGTAGCCTAACCCTAAGACTCCCCTCCCCGCAACCTGATCATAAGACTCCCATCCTTGCAGCCTAACCCTAACATTTCCCTACCGGCATTCTGACCCTAACCCTCCTCTTACTTTACCCTAACCCTAAACCTCCCCTTTTCTGACACTAATCCTAACTCTTTCTTCCTCAGAGCTTAACCCTAAAGAAGCCCTCACTTCTCCGGTCGCGTCTACGGCTGGCACGGCGGCTTCCGATGCGACATCTCCGCCGGCTTCCAAAAAATGAATGGGTAGGAATTTTCATCTGTCTCTACTCCTAAGGGACAGCCCTTGTGCCAGGGTCCCTATCAGTGTGAAAGGTGGAAAAGGGGACTTAAAGTTGTTTCAGTTGGAAACCACTTGGATACATTGTTTAAATACAGTAATGCCGTATGGACTTTTGCATTTCTCTTGCTTCATGTAACTGATCTCTTGCCAATGTTATAACATGTTAAATTACTGTCCTCGTCTCTTGTGCATATTTTGGGATTTCATTTGCTGAGTAATGTTACCTTCTAGCCGTATATTCTCATCATTCAGAACTTTGCAGATTGTGTTCTGATGATAATCTGCTGGCACTATATAAAAACCTGTTAGTAAATAAATAAATGATAGTAAAATTTAGTTTATTGCCATGTGGTATGTTGTTAACCGCATGGGCACTAAGCACTGAGTATATTTCCTTGTATAATTAGTGCAGTGCTCCAGTGTTCCACCGAGTAACACAGAGGTGGTGTTTTTAATTTATTTTTAGCGTGGTCGTTGGCTTGGTAACGGGGAACTGAGTCCTCTGATGTCACTTCCAGCTATTCATATGGTGTGGCGCCTGAGGAATGTCAGAGGGAGGCAGTTAAAGTCGGCACCCCTGGTATAAGTTATTCATTTCACTTAATGCACTGTTTTATGATTGCTGTCCCTGAAGAAAGTAATGATAATGGAAACATTGGACTAGACTGTGTACATGTGATGATTTAAACAAAGCTCGGAGTGCAGCTCATTCACATTATTATATGCTAACAGTGATACACTGTGGAGAGGGCACCTGAGTATCCATCTTACCTTATTCATAATATTGCTATATCTGGAGTGCCAAATCCCTGGAATGTCTGTATACAGTACAAATTACTTATATAAAAATGTTGTTAATATTGAACTTTATTAGTTTTAGTAGTGTTAAAACTGTAAATCCAGTAGTTTCCACAGTATAAAAAATGATATACAGTGGTTTTCCCTATTATTAATAACAACTATCATGGGGGGGGGGTCCTGCCTATTTTGTCAGTACTGGGCCCCAAAATTTGTACCCACGCAATCCTGGTTACTCATCTGTATTTATTAGTTCTTGGCACTTCATTGCCTTCACATTAAAGTCATTGCCTACCTCTCTAGCCTATGGCTCCCAACCATTTTCCATGCTTGTATGTTTTCAACTGTAATAAACATTTATTCACTTTCACAGACCGTTCTGACAGTTCTGACAGTTGCAGCATATACCCTGTGTCTAGAATGCAACAAAGCAGAATAAATACTGGCAGCTTGTCAGTGTTCACCCATATACACAGTATAGCACCTGAATAACTATAACAGAGTAAAGAAAAATTGTAAATTTCCACTTTTTCAATCTTTCATGGTGTTTTCTGATTACATGGGACCCGATTAAGACTTAGAGCAGGTGGATGTTTCCGATTGCTAAAGTCGATATAATCTCTGATTGTATCTGGATTTGTGAAGTCTGGAGAACCATTTTTTTTACGAGCGCTCTCCGTTAGGGGTGTTAAAATTATGGAGCTTGGAACACAGAACCAGTTTAAGTCTGGATCTGGCCCATGATGATTAAATCAACAAATTTTATAAAATAATATTCTTTCCGCTAGAAATAGAATAGAATTTTGTAAGACAAGGGCTGAGGAGATGGATTGATTTATTCAATATGACACTTAGGACCAGGGGCCTCATTTACTAAGGGGCGATTTAAATCGGCCCTAGAAATCTCCACACATTGCTGGAGTTGAGGGGCGATTTTTTCCCCCCAAGTCTCTGGATTTACCAAGGGGTGATTTTGTGTGCCAATTTTTAAACTCCAGCGATGTGTGGCGATTAAACTCTAGCGAGTTTATGTTAAACTCGCTTGAGTTTAACCTCACTGGAGTTCCCGGCCCTTAGTTTAAAAAAAACACAAAAACACAATACATAAAAATGGCTGCTGCCGGAAGCACAGCACATGGGCCTTGAGGGGACATCTACAATTATAAATAGGAATGGAGGACATCTGATATTATAAATAGGACCCGAGGGGGCATCTCCAATTATAAATAGGAACGGAGGCATCTGATATTATAAATAAGACCTGAGGGGACATCTACAATTATAAATAGGAATGGAGGACACATTTAATATTATACGTAGGGACGGAGGGCACATATTAGTTTTATTAGGTTACTAATGCCATTTCTTTGGATTTGCACAGTAACGGAGGACAGTATGGTTGCGGCATCATGCACTTAACGCTTGGCTTGCTGTCACTTAGGCTACTATAAGGCAGAGCATGCCCTGCAATACATCGGCATGCTGTGTCTTATAGTACTATATGCAAGCAGCATGCCAAGTGTTAACACATGTTTTTTAGACAGGTGATGGGGGTTTACCAAAGCAGGTTTACCCCCATCCGAATTAACTCGGGAGAGTTGACAGCAAATCTCTGGTGATTTACTAAATCTCCCCTTAGTAAATCCAGAGATTTGTATGTCACTCATGCAAAAAATCGCCAGAGCAATTTAAACACTGGAGATTTAATTCTCCACTTATCTCTGGTGATTTGGGGGAGATTTTGTTTTAGTAAATCCGGAGACTTGCAAATCGTGGGTAAAGTACCGCAATCTCTGGCGAATTTACTCAAATCGCCCTTTACAAATAAGGCCCCAGATTTCGATCTGTAACTAGGCACAGAAGAAGGGAGGGCACTCCTGTCACTCTTTTCTTTTGGAAGTACATCTGGATACTTTTGTGTCCAGACAAAGATGCATGTGGAACTGTTGCTCTACGTCTCCAGCCCTTCAAAACCATGGCTTAACCCCCCATACAGGGGCCACCCCCTTCCAAAGTTATGTACGGAAGTAGTTAGGACACGTAACATCTGACGTGCGCATGCGTCAATGTTACTTGTCAAGGAGACTTACACAAGAGATTTGCGTAAGTCCCTTTAAGAACGTTATTCTGTATCAGGGCCTTAAAAGGAATCTATGCAATTTTGTTATGATCCTGGCTCTGAGATTATCCAGAATCAGCATGGCAGGGAAGGCACCTGAAAGGAAAGCATTGATTCCCATGAATTTCGGTAGTGTATAAAACTTAAGGAGTCCCTATGTAATGACTTCATTTGTCTGTTATCGAACATCCTGATGCCAGAGCAGATGCTTAAGTGATTGAATCCCTGAGCAACAAATGTGAAGTATGCAGTATCCATTGAACTGCACCACTAACCAATCTTGGGACCGTATGCAGACTCCCGGATGTATAACATATACGACAGGAGTTTTGCGGTCTTTACTACTGCGCATGCACAGTAAATGTTTAACGTAATCTACATATCTTTTCCTTATGTAGATTGCGTATATGCGTTCTTAAAGGATAATAGGTGGATAATAGTGGTTATGTTGAAGCCTAGCTCAGACACAGAGGACCGGATTCACAGATGCGATTTTGCTACTTTTTCTGTGCGTATTTTTAGGATCAGATTAACTGTGCATGCGTAGTTACTATTTTTAGACAAGTTACGTACTTAGTGACATACGTACAGAGGGGCATGGTTGTCTTCCATACGTGCGGTTAGTAATGTAAGCATGTAAACAACGAATGTAAGCAACTTAGACACGTTAGTACACCAGTAGAGTTAAGGTTGCCCTATGGAGTCACCAAAAATCCGTCCGTGCGAGGGGAGTGTCATGGGTGTTGCTTTGCAAAGTTTATTTACATGCTTATTACACACATATGTGTGAATCCGGTCCAGAGAGTCTATGCTATGATCTATTAGCACGGATGCTCAGCTAGCTGACTGAAACACACAGAAGGTAGACAAAGCTCAGATGTTTGCATCTTATGTCCAGACCCCTCTGCTGCTGAGCTCTAAACTCCAAGCGCAGTGGCTGCAGAGATCCAAAGCTGGATCCCCACTGGATCCCCTTCCATGCTGGGGAGGGAAGGCCCCTCCCGTTATCCACATATACTTCCAAATGGGTGACCCTGCCTTAAAGCTTCTGCACTGTACTCATGTATAATGGGCACTTTGCAGAAGCCTAGATAAGGATACTAACACAGCCCTTACTGTACAGTTACCATACCTCCCGTCTAACACCCTGTGTGTAGTCATAAGAACTACCAGTCTGGAAGTCTGCATCCTGATGATCCGGATCTGTAATGGATATGTGTTATGTGTACATACACAAGCAAAAAAGCAATCATTTTCCATGCCCTGGCGGCCAAGATCTAGTTCATTATTTTTTATCAATACCACAATAAACAGCATTTAGAGACATTGGACCGGATCCAGCAGTAATAATGTCAGGGGACTTATACACGTAATTGGCGTAAGTCCTCTGACAAGTAACATCAGATGTTACTCAAGCGTACCTAGTAACCGAGTTCCCTATGTTAGAAGTTACAAAGAAGGGGCCGGCCCTTCAGGTACGCATGCGATATCCCCGGGGATATTCATTCAAATGAAGGGTCGGGTGATCTGGACACATAAGTGTAAGCCAGGCACAGGTAACCTGCCGCACTTCAAATGTTATGAGACTACAAGTTCCATCATGCTCTGCCTGCTATTAGCTATGTCTGCTGCTGGAACATACAAAAGACTGCAAAGTTTAGGAGGAACCTTGGTGAAATGTGGTAGTTGAAGAAAAAAAGAAATAAAGAGGTTGCAAGTGAATAAGTGTTCCCATCCATAGGAGACAGGAGTAGTCTTGAGTGATAGAGAAGAAAGGATATTATGTGATTGATTAGTTATTATTAAGAACCTGACTAGAAAATGAGTTTGAGAGAAAGTTATAAATGCTTTGTCATAGAAGACAGCTTTTGCTTACATCACAATCGAGGTTGGGGTAGCACTTGAAATAATAATGTCAGTTTACATTAAGGAAAGGCGAAAAGATATATTTTTGTTTAATAAGAAATATATTCATTATATGATTGAGTCGTTTATATTACAGTTTCTATTTAAGCATAGGGTTTTTTTTTGGTCATATTAAATACCTCCAAAATAGCTTGAAATTAAAAACACAAGAAAGCTATAACGGACCCGGTGAATGATAAATCTGAGAGTTTAGTTGGGGGATCATCAAGTGCAGTAAAAGCAGAGGTAAGTTACACAGAAAAAAGCGGTTGCAAATGTGTGTATCAGATATTTCTGTATTTTATTTTACAGATGAAATGTGTGTAACTAATGTTTTTGCACTTTATTTTACAGCTAGAATGGCAAGTTAGTTACCGGATAATAGCAGTGTGCGGGAGCACTTTTCCTCTTGTGAGCAGATTATGGCTGCCTTTCTTGTACCTGTTTGTATACACTTATAAACTGATTTCAGCAACTACCATTTTGTATAACAAAGTAGTAACCGGAAAGCTGGTGTCAGGTGTTTCCTCCTCAGCAGTGCCTGATGCATACATGTGATATTGGAAGACTGCCATCGAACACATAAGAACTCTGGATACAAGAACCACGAGAAGTAACAGGAGTAAATGTAGATCCTGAAGAAATAGAAGACAGAACGTGGCTGCAGAGTATAGGACAAAGTGCAGTTTAAATATTAGTTGGTTATTGATGTGGAAATCACTGGCCAACATTGATAGGGAGTGAAAGGGAGACTGCCGGTAACACAGAATCCAAAGTTTGGCTGAAGAGACATCAGTGCTGCTAGGCAACAGGCTGCTCCGATCAGAACCAAACCTTCTTTTGTGATGGAGGAATAGGTACGGATTGATCTTGCTTTAGTAGTTGTTTTTGATTTATCCTTCTTGACATATTTGTCACACAGTTTGAGGAAAATTGTGATCCTGACAAATTATTTTCAGACCGATCCCAGGAGGAAGCAAGCTATGAAATAAACAGGTGAACAGCTGAATATTGGTAATTTTTCATAAAGCACCGTTCTCTTAAACACATTCCTAGATGAAGTTCAGAATCTATCCTAAACTTAGGACCTCTATGTGTATATGTTCCCCTGGAACATTTTGCTAACACTGGACTTCCAGACATATCCTGATATTCCCAAACGCAGACTGAGCAAAATAGATTTCCACTGTTATGGGCAAGTTTTTGAATCTATTAGCAGCCATTATTTCCTCTTAAAGGACAGGATTCACAGATCTGCGTTTACTAAGTATGCGTTTTTACGCACGCACGTAGCAAGGAAACACCCATGACCCTCCCCTCGCACTGACTGGTTTTCGGTGACTTACGCCGCCAGAGGGCACCTTTATCTCTACGTGTGTACTTACACGCATATGTTACTTACGTGCGTGTGTACTTTACTATCCGCCCCCTCAAAAGCCCATTTAAATGCCTCCGTCCGCTCACTTTTGCGTAACTTCTAATGTGCGAAAGACAACCACGCCCCGCTGTATGTCACTAAGTGCAATTCACAAGACCGTGCCTAAAGGACTTACGTGCGTAAATACTACGTAACTTGCGTTGAAAAACTGCATGTGCAGTTAATCCACTCCTAAAAATATGCACTCAACCCCACGTAAAAGCATATGTGTGAATACGGTCCAAAATGTATAACATTATTATTAATACTGTTACATTTTGTAACAGTATTTCCATGCAAAAGCAGTTCTGGCAAAACCATTTCCTAAAAATAACATAGCCCTACAAAGTAGGCAACCTGTGTGACCACTACAGCTAAGGGCCAGATTCAGAGCTGTGCTTACGTCTTTTTTTTTCAGACGGAAGCACAGTCAAAATGAGCACTGTGCATGATCACAATGGGAGTGAGCACAGAAAGACGGGCGCAAGTGTGCCCATCCGTCTGTGTGGGAGTTTCACGATATTTAAATGAGAAAAGGAGTGTTTTGCTCATTAAAATATATGGGGCGTTGCTGTATGGTGCCTTTGCATCTACCTTACGCTTGCACATTCCCACAGGATGATGAAAGTGTAAGGAGTAGGTCACCAAATCTGGTAAAAAAAAAAGTTTAAAAAAAAAATATAATGTAAAATCTAAATTAAAAAAAACAAAAACAAAAAAAATTTTGAGCATCCCATTTGATTCCATTGTGAGCATACATTTACTTCCCCCTACAGCTATAAATAAAATTAATAACTAAAAACGTCACTACAGGGCATGTTGACGCTTGTAGTGATACGAGCACCAGCATGTCCAAGAATGCCAGCGTATAAAACGTTCCATGCTGACCGGGGATATAAATATAAGCCAATGACATTAGAACTGTCATTAGCGCCGGGATATCGGGTTAATGTTTTTTTTTACCAAGATTTCCCCCGGATTAACAGTTTACAAGATGGGATCCAATCAAAGCAGGTAAGTATTTTTGTAATACTTTTACTGTATTTACTTTTTTCAATGGAAAAGAAAGGCCCTATTTTTTTTAGAAATATTTAAGTGTAGCATTTACGTGTCTGTGGGCACAGGATTACAGGGCATGCTGGCGCTTGTGGTTCTCCAAGCGCCAGCATGCCCTGGCATCATTGGGCATGCTGATGCTTGTAGCACTGTTAGCATCAGCACATACTGTAGTGCTGATTTTAGTTATTTATTTAATTTATAGTGGTGGGGGAGAGGAGGATTAGTTTATTTATTATTTTAAAAATAACCTTAAAAAATAAAGAAATAAAAAGCTACAGTAACCTGCGGCTGCAGATATTACGGCTCCGACTACAGGTTTGTAAAAACAGAAACATGCAACTCTGAATAGGACATTTTAGCGGATCCACTAAAACTCTGAATCAGGGCCTAAGTCTCTTTGGACTGGATCCAGACTTGAGTAAGTGCTTGAAATTAGTTACTACTGGGATAAAAAATGTTGATTGCAGGGGAGTCATACTTAATCTGTTGCAAACAGTATTAGAGTTGAGAGGTGATGTTTCCTATCCCAAGTCTAAATAACAGTGTGATAGTAAAGCTGGTCAGTATCTGTGTGCAGTAAGCAATTCAGAGATATATCCCTGCATGCAAAGAATACAATTAACGTGACTCCCCCTGCAATCAACATGGTTTAGCCCAGGAGTAACTAATTTCAAGCACTTACTTAAGTCTGGATCCAGTCCTTTATGATTCTCACTTGATACTTAGACAATTATCACCAATATTTGTACATGCAAAAAAACAGGTTAATGTAAAGCAAACAAAAGGAAAATTGCTTGGAAAAAGCGTGCTTCTTATCCTCCTGCTGCTAAGCTTCCCACACCTGAGAGTGTTTATCACCTCTCCAAAAAAAGACCTAGAAGCCTTAATAATATGGTGTGTGGAAGCAACGCTTGAGTCCTGCAAATATTAATGTTGGTGATTTAAAAAGTAAACTAAAAAATACATAGCTTACAGTGTAAGGAGTCTTAATCAATCTGTCTCCAGTTTCACAGTGTCCTTAATAATTCTGCAACTGTAGCTATTCTTTCCCCCTCATGGAGGAATGAAACATAGAGATAAACAACAATATAGAATGTATTAAACACAATGGATAAAAAACGCACTAAAACACTAAGACATTTATAAAATGCAGATAAAAAACACAGTTCCGTACCAGGATTGATGGAATAGGTAAGAGCTGCAGGGGAGATGTAAAAAGAACCCGGGTGTATAGCTCCACATTGCTGCAACTACATATAGTCCTGGAATAGGAGGCCACTGTATTTTGCTGCTGACTTGACGCGTTTCAGGCTCTCCTTAGTCCTTTCTCAATAGTTCTGTGCCCCTGAGGGGGAAAGTATAACTACAGGTGCAAAATTATTAGGGACACTGTGAAACTGGAGAGAGATTCTAATATTGTATTTTATGTATTTTTTCACTCACTTGAATCACAAACATTAATATCTGCAGGACTCCAGCACTGCATTCACATACCATGGACCGAATCCAAACCCCCGCATGCTTTTTGCATGGCGGGCGGAGGGGAACCATTTCTACTGAAATGGCATCGTATGGAACTAAGTGTTAGTGGGCCAGATTCACAACCCCTTAATTATTAACACACGTGCCTAATTTTCCGATTCTAGCTACTACGCATGCGTAGTAACTATTTTACGCTATCTACGCAGCGTTTCATTACGTTTTATTATGTAGATTGCATACATGCGGTCTTTCAAGACCGCATGTACGCAATATACGTAACAAAATGCTACGTAAAATAGTTACTACGCATAGTTACTAGTTACTAAAATTGGAAAATTAGGCACGCATGTTGAAAATTACGGGGTTGTGAATCTGGCCCAGTGTTCGTAACACTAGCGTAACATATGGGCATATGCATGTGCAAGTGGGCTATCGGTAAGTCTGGATCCGGCCCCATATTATTAATGTGTTCATGTATAGTATATTGTAAATATATATTTCTTAATCTACATTGCTCTCCTGTAAATTGTTTTAAGAAAAAAATATATTTTTTCAATAGCTCTGTGCCATATTTTAAGAATCCACCAGTTATGTTTCAATGATAGAGCCCAACCTTTTTTATTTGATTGTTGGTTATCATGGCCAAATGCATGTAGCTATGGGGTCTATTAACAAAGATCATTTTCATGCGATAGAATAGCATAAAAATGACGCCAGCTCAGGCTGGCGTTAGTGGTAAGCAGGGCCGTAACTAGGGGTGTGCGATAGGGTGGCCGCCCAGGGTACAAATCTTAAGGGGGCACTGGTAAGTTAATATTTATGGTTAAATTGGCTTGGAATTCAGGGTCAGGGGGCACCGTTTTTCCTTTTTGCCCCTGGTGCTAATTTCTAGTTACGGCTCTGGAGGTTAGTATTCCAGCGATGTCCCCATATACCCCTCGTTTCATCCCATTAATAGCTGTTATTAAGGAAAGGAAAAGGGGGTTATAAATGGGGAGAACACTGGAATACATATTTACAATTAAAAATACATGTTTAGTAATTTAGTAAAAAAAAAAACCTATTTTTTTTTTTTTTCTTTAAAAAATTTGTTTTTGTACATAAATAAACAATAATAATAATAATAAAAAAAGAAAAGACAGGACTTACCTGTTCGCATGCACAGTGTTTTTCATGCTGGGACTAAATTTCTTGTAATGGATTAACTGCACATGCGCGGAACTTCATTCATACTTCGTATGAATGAGACCCTTTTATAGTCTCTGGCGCCACCAAAATTCTGGGTTTTGGGTCTATTTAAGCTAAATCGACCTTTGTAAATGAGGCTTAAGACTTAAACAATTACCACTATCAAGATCACATGACATGTAATAAATCCATATACAAATAAATATATAACTAATTAAAACGTATAAGATTGTCTCTTTTTCATAGAGAACAGTTACAAGTGTACAAATAAATGATAAACACCTCAAAATTATCCAAATGTTTCTTTCACACTTCTCCCTCTCTCTCCTCTCCGTTACTGCCACCTTTTCCCTGATCTGCATGTCAACTTTTAGCTCTGCTACTGCCACCGACATTCTCCTAGCGGTTCTCCGTTGTCACTCCTTGTCACTTCTCTCACTCTACTCTGCTGTCACTCTCACGTTTACCGCCACCATCACTTTACCCCCTGATCTGCACAGCTGTTACTTCTTGCACTCACGATCACCGACACCTCTTCCCAATCTGCTTCACTGACACTCTCCCAAAGCTGCTTGTAGTCACTCCTTCGCTCACCACTACCGTCACTTTCCCCAATCTATTCCACTGACGCTCCTCTCTCAGCACCATCGATACTTCCAATATCTCCACTGCCATCTCCTCAGCTCACCACCGATACTTTTTCTCACCACCACCGTCACTTCCAATGTCTCCACTTCTGTCTCCTCAGCTCACCACATCTGCTGTAACCAACTGCCCCTCAACAATTCTTCCTTAGACGTCACACTTGTTTAAGATCATTTTAGAAAAATCACCCTACAAAACCCATCCTCATCAGCTGGCTTATGCCTAGCAACATCCCTCACGCCATCCTGTGCTCAAACCTGAGCACGAGACATATGCTAATTGCATAGTCTCACAACAGTGTGAGAGCAACATCATTGCAATCAATTAAAACCTCCTTTTTATTTATTTGCTGACACATAGTGTTATTTAATGTATGTTTGGAGCGCCAGACCTTTTTTGTTCCTTGTATTTACATAGTGGTCACTTTGGTCCTTGGCTGCACCCCTATATTTATATATACACTTACATATATTTAATTTGTTGGATAGAAGTTTGTTCAAATCTGCACCAAGACTGTTCTTTTGAGCACAGCAGAACAATCGCTGAATCACGAAGTGCCGGTTTCAGTCTATATATAT
>WWET01004806.1:35345-45508 GCA_011038615.1 Limnodynastes dumerilii | reverse complement strand
TATATATTGTTAAACTCAATTTTAGATATATATTTATATTTATATTCATTTTTATTTTTTATTAATTAATTATATATAATAGTTTTATTTATTTATTTATCTATTTATTTGTTTATATTATTTGTTAATTTATGTCATTTTTATTTATTTATATGGGCTAATTTGTATTTGTTTGTAAAATGTTATAAATTGATTTAATATAATACAATAAGGGGTCTGTATCTCTTTATCACTTTAAGGAATTGTGACAGATAGTAACAATGTATAGACAGCGTGAAGCTCTCTAGGACCACTGAGAACCAAACCTTACTTCAGGTGAACTACAATCTGTAATCAAAGAATCTCTACTTAAACTTGTAATTATCATGGCAAAAGCACTTTCTGAGGAAACCCAAGGCGGGAGAAGCGCGTCAAAGTTCTTCTTATATAAATTTCTCTAGCAACAGTAACAGTCCATGATCTGTAGGTCTCCCTGCAAAACCTGTGGAGCTTTTAAGATATAACTGTCAGTTATGAGCTGACCTCCAGCACGGAGATTTGAAAAACATGGGCCGTTATTGGTACTTAACTGAATTGTTCTCTGGTTTGTTCCATTTTCAAGCATGAGACAGTTATTGTATGCCACAATAACCTCACCATTAGACTAAATAATATACCAAGTTTATCTTAGTGTCAAATTCATACATTTTCTGTAGTTAGTAAATCATTTGGTAATTATAGTAAATTATTAAGGTGTCATTTTCTAGGAGTCTGAGAAGTATTTTGTTAACCAAAATGAACCAAGACATAATAGTGTTCTGAATATATAGCTGCTGCTTTGGGTAGCTGCTGTCCAATTTGACCGGTTGCAGTCTCCAGTACGATGGTTCGCTTTGCAAAATAGAGATAGCCGAGTTACTTTTCGTCTGTCTCTGTTTCGAATAGGGGGCCATTTAAAAAATATTTTTTTATGAATGGGTAAGTGTGCCAATCGGCATACTCGCCCATTCATTTTCGCAGACCCACCGGATGACAGCTATGGAGAGATGAGTAACCTCTCTGAAGCATTTTAGAATGAGGGGGAGTTAGAGTTAGGTGCTTAGGAAGGGAGGGTTAGGGTTAGGACCATAGAAGGGGAGGGTTAGGGTCAGGCTGTGGGGAGGGGGGTCTTAGGGTTAGGCTATAGAGAAGGGAGTATTAGGGTCAGGCTAGGGAGAAGGGAGGGTTAGGTTTAGGCTGCGGGGAATGGAGGGTTAGGGTAATAGAAGGGGAGGGTTAGGGTTAGAATTAGGGGAAGGGTTGGGGTTAGTTTAGCCACTCACCTTTCGGAGCACCGTGTTCGGTGCTCTGGGGATCGATTGCTATGCCTCTTCGAGACATAAGCAATTGATACCCCAACCAGTTCGAAACTGGCTGGGAGAGAACGGTCCTATAGAAATATTGCGGGGACCCACACCCAATTTAACTATAAAAGAACCAGTAGTAATAATCCAAAATATAAGTTGGATCTAGCATTTCAGAAACTCCTCTAAAACTGAGGTATGTGTTTTGTGTAAACTGCAGGTTACATATATCAAAACAATCGAAGTAAGTGGAAGGACTATGTTAAAAGTAAAGAAAACATCTTGTCCCGTTTCCACTTTCATCAGAACAAAATAGCTTGCGTACTGGAATAGACATTCAATCCACATACGTAAGTAAACGGGACATATGGCACAAAGCAGTAAGCTCTCTGCTGCTACATCTCCATATACGCTCTGCAATTACAGGGTTGTATAATGTGTTTGGAAGGATTAAAAGCTGTCACCAATAGAACAGATCTCCTGTTGTAGTGTTTATGCTCTAAAACAATGGAAAAATTAATTTACAGTAAAATATGAAAATTTTAATTTTTTTTACTGTACTGTAAATAATACAACGACCTCACAATACACTAGCAGAGATTCTAGGTCTGTATAATATATTTTCCTGAACAACGATTGCACTCAGGGGTACTACATTAGCTTCTGAATGAGTGCCGCCCCTGACATCGACATGACCGACACTAATTGCATATTTTCTAATGTAAAGTAACTTTTGTTATGTCTGCGTTCTGACCAGGATCAAGTACACTCACCTTGGAACACAAGTACTATACAATGACTATGCCCCTTCACCCATCCCTTCCCTCTACACGCCCTTCAAAGCACAAGCCCCAGATGCCAGAGTTGTGCCATGATCAGAATAGGACTTCCCGTGTTCTGAGCATGTGCAGTCCCGCCAGCTGGCGTATGCTCAGATCTGGATAAGGGCCATTGTCTAAAAGAATCAACAACAATGGGAATGAATTAATTCATGCTGATGTAACACTGTTGTGATCAGATTCATAGAATCTAAGAGATGAGATTTTGATTTGACATTGTTTATTTTTCTGAATATAAAGGTTACATTTTAAACATATAATTACATTCAGTTAGCATGATTTGAAACTATGACAGTCATCTTTAATAATCAAGTTGCTGACAGCTTATATTGTGCTTTACTTTCTTGTTAAAGACACACAATGGTAAAATTAGAAGAAAAATTTGCAAAGCTGTCTATAATGCAGGATAATGATATACATGTGTTTCATGCAAACAAGCATAAATGATTAAGAAAAGCTAATTAGCTATTTAAGAAGATTATAAAGGATGCGCTTAAAACTTTTCTGCAAGAACAATATAAACACAGAAAAAAGGGGAACTGAGAATGCACTGGAAAAATAACTTGATACTACTGGCATACAGGTTAATGTAAATGTGTAGCTAGAGAAATAAGGGAACAAAAGAGAAGTCCTCCAATTAAAAGATGTCCACATCAAACTCCCATAGATGAATCCAGAAACTCTCCTCCTATCCTTAATGTATTTTCCTCAAAGAAAGTGACACATAAAATTGGGATGTTTCGGAAATCATGTTAAAAAGTAACTTTTACTACATCAGAAAAAAAATACATTAGAAAAACAGACAAATAAAGGCAGTATCTAAAAACTATAAATATCAGGTGCAAAAATAACATAACAATCAATATAGCAATGAATGCATGGTAATTAAGTATAACAAAATATAACCAACAATCCAGGAAAACAATCTCATACCAGAGAAGATGGAAAGCAACAGAGTCCTCCTAGACTGCAGCAAAAAAAAGTGCCCGGACAAGCTGGATGGAAATAGCCGCTGGAGAGATCCGGGTATCAGTACTGGCAGGGGATAGGCTCAGGAAGTGGTGAGTTTGGAAACCGCTTGACCCGTTTCGGGCTTGGCCTTTTTTCAGAAGTGTCACCAGTGTTGTGAAGACCATATAGCTGATCAGGATATGAGCGTATTGATGGTTCACTATCAAAGTTTACTTATCTTTCAAAATATACTACATATTATATCAACCTGCATGTAATATCAGTTAAAATATGCCATCAAATACAAGAGATAAAATATATGAGCTAAATATAGGAAAGTGGTTGCAAAAACAAACTCCGATACATTTCAAATGCTTACACCTGTCCCAATTGTTAACTCTTCTTATACAGAGGACGGACCTCACTCATGAAATAGAGAAACTATTTTCTTACATGAAAAAACCCTGCCCAAATACATCAGACACATCAGATATGAAATACATTTGATAATAACATATAACAGAAGATTGGTGTAAAAAGTGCAATTACCAGGGCGAAGGGCGGACCATCAGGAATTGATATATATCAATGCACTATATCAATGTGGGTACTAGATCACTTACAGCAAATTTATCATGCTATATTGATCACCACCTTAAATCTCTTATGATATTTATTCCATCTTTCATAAAAGATACTACTGCTCATTAATAAATTACAACAAACAACTTGGAGCAATGACTAAACACTTAATATTGCATCATCATACACAATTATAGATCATCAAGGACTAGAGGGAATTAAATTCTTTCTGAGGAAAACCACCCTGGATTTGATAGAATTTATCTTGGACGGTATTAGTTTCATATGGCACAATAACTATTTCTGTTCTGTTTCTGTTATCATGAATATTATTTGCAAATAAGGGGTACTGTCATGGGGACCAGGTTTGCTCCCTGTTATGCTAATTTATTTCTGGCATTGGATGAGTTCTGTAAGACCTTGAATGAATAGAATAGAAATGGAATATAGTTTTAAGTTCAATTCCCTACATCCCAAAGGTCTTAACCAAGAATTTAAAATAAAATAGCTTTTCTAAATTTGCATATTTTTCAAACATTCTTAACTTGTAATCTTGTGTTTCTTTTCTAGATGAATCACCTTATAAGGGGACCTTTCATAGAAACATAGAAAGTGATGGCAGATAAGAACCACATGGCCCATCCAGTCTGACCAGTTGTTTATTTAAAACTATACTGACCCTAGACCTTATTTATCCTTAATTTAGTTTAAGATTTAGGATATCCTTATATTTGTCCCAAGCATGTTTAAACTGTTCTACTGTGTTAGCCTCAACCACCTCAGATGGGACGCTATTCCACTTAACTATCACCCTTGCAGTGAAGTAAATTTTCCGCACATTTCCTCTGAATCTACCACCCTCCAGTTTATATTCATGCCCATGTGTTCTATTACACCTCTTCCTTTGAAAAATGCCACCCTCCTCTATTTCGTTACAACCCTTGATATATCTGAAAGCTGCTATCATATCCCCCTTCTCCCTTCTCTGCTCCAAGCTATACATGTTTAGTTCCTCTAGCCTTTCTTGATATGATTTGTGACACATGGCATGGACCATTTTAGTTGCTCTTCTTTGCACAGTCTCTAATGTATTTATGTATTTCTGGAGATATGGCCTCCAAAACTGAACAGAGTATTCTAGGTGAAGTCATACCAACGATCTATAAAGGAGCATCACTTCTTCTCTCTTTCTGCTACTAATTCCTCTCCATATGCAACCAAACATCTGACTTGCCTTTTTCATTGCTTTATTACATTTCTTTGGCTACTTTTAAGTCACATGAAGTAATGACTCCTAGATCCCTTTCCTCAGTAGTTTCTAATGTATTGCCATTAATGATATATTGAGCTTTTGGGTTTTTGTGTCTTAAGTGTATGATTTAGCATTTTTTGGCATTAAACTGCAGTTGCCACACTCTTGACCATTACTCCAGTATACCTAGATCATCCCTTATTTTGTGTACCCCTCCTGGCATGTGTACCCTGTTACATATCTTTGTGTCTTCTGCAAAAAGGCAAATTTTCTTCTTGATGCCACAGGCAATATCACCTATAAAGATATTAAATAGCACTGGTCCAAGTACAGAACCCTGGGGTACTCCACTGGTTACCTTACCATTCCCAGAAGGGATTACATTTATTATAACCCACTGTTGTCTATCCTGTATCCATGATCTACGAAGTGGCACAGTGTCGAAAGCCTTACTAAAATCTAGATAAGCTATGTCTACAGCTCCTCCTTTTTCTAATACTTTACTGACCCAGTCAATAAATTCTGTAAGATTTGTTTGACATGATCTTCCCCCAGTGAATCCATGCTGGTTGGGATCCTGCAAGTTACTGGATTTAAGATATTGTACAATTTGTTCCTTTGACAGTGTTTCCATCAATTTCCCTACTACTGATATTAGGCTCACTGGTCGGTAATTTTAGCTTCTTCTCTACTTTCACTTTTATGCAAAGGAACGACATGTTCCATTTTCCAGTCCTCTGGAATCACCCCAGTTATTAGTGATTGATTGAAAAATTCAGTTAATGGTTTTACCAGCACTACTCTAAACTCTTTTAGTATCCTCGGATGTATCCCATCTGGTCCCATTGATTTGTCCACTTTCAGCTTTCAAAAGTTCTTTTAATACCTGCTCCTCAGTGAAAGTAGTAATTACCCCCATTGTATTAATAGCCTTCCCATTTAAAAGTGGTTATTTCCCCCTATTTATTTTGTGAATATTAAACAGAAATACTTGTTAAGATGACCTGCCTGTTACAACCGCCGTGTAATGGCAGGCTGTGTCTCCGGATCTCTCCCTTACCTTATAGTCCCGCGGCGCTTCTATGGGGAATCCCCAGCCGACAGCTTACCTAGTTAGCACGTCCCTGGATACACACGTGCGTCTTCTCCCTCCTAAGCGCGCGTCTTCTCCGGCTGTCCTCTTATGCCTTTCCTGCTCTTGGGGAACGCCTGCCTTCCGGGGTCTGGCCAATCACTGGGTTTCAGAGGGTATTTCAGTTCCTTCCTGGCTGCTATCTGGCGCCGATTATAGCGTCTGTTGGTCAGCCTGTGATCTGCCACTATTCTCTTTTGTGCCTCTGCCTCGTGCTCTGTGCCTTGATTCTGAGTGTCCCAATTTATTCCTCACTAATCCTTACCTGGTTATCCCTGTTGGTTACCTTCTGCATCCTTTCTCCCTCCTTGGTGTATTTCCCTTCCCATTTTTTCCCTTATCATCCCGGTTTGCGTGTTCTTGTGCCCTCCGGGGAGTCCCCCGTTTCTTGTGTGACTGATGTATGTGAGCCCCTATCTGTGAGGTCAGTCTTGTCCTAGTCCAGTCCGTAATCTTCCCAGTCCGTGGTGTCTTGTTTATTGGTACTTGTAGTTCGTTGCCGGTCAAGTTCTTGTGACCCGCCTTTCTCCCCCTTTATTCTTTCTTTCCCAGCTTTGTCTTATCTATCGTCTCCTCCTGACGCTCTGCTCATCTCCCGTGTAACATTCCCAAGGGGGAGCTCTTGACGGATTCCTACCAGCTCCAGTCTATCCCCACTACTAGGGGCTCTAGCGAACACTCGTTCCGAAATCAGGTGGTGCTTCTTTGGGGATTTACTCGCCTCTTCTTCCTTGCAGTCACTCTGGTTCTTCTACGGGTAATTCCGGAGTACTGTATCACTTCCACTACCTACCCACGGTCACCACGGTCCACTGTATTGGTAATACCGGGGTACCGTAACACTGCTATAGCCCTTTCACCCTCAACAAGAATCCCACTCTCCGTTTTGAGCCTTACTATACCCTCTTTAGTTATTCACCTTTAATTTATATACCTAAAAAAGCTTTTGTCCTCTTTTGGGACAGTTTTTCCTCACTTTGTGCCTTTGCTGCCCTGATAACCATTTTAGCCTCCTTCTGCTTTGCAAAATACTCCTCCCTGTCATTATTATTTTGAGTTTGCTTATAATTCCGAAAGGCCATCTTTTTTGCTTTCACTATACTTGCTACCTCTTTTATAAACCACATTGGCTTTCTTTTTCTGAGGTTTTTCCCTAACCTTTCTTATACAAATATCTATTGCTGTTAATAATGCTTATTTTTTTTTATTCGCCACTGCTCTTATACTCCTTTTATGTGCCTCCACTCTGCCAAAGAATCACCTACACATTTCCCCATTTCAATAAAATCTGCCTTCCTAAAGTTTTGAAAAAGCTGAGAGAAAGAGTCAGAAAGAAACAGCCGCAACTGTGAAAAATAGTTTCATTCTTCACCAGGACAATGCGCCTGCTCACACAGCACTTTCTGTGAAGCAGTTTTTGACCAACAATCACATTACTACACTTGAACATCCTCCATATACGCCCGATTTAGCACCTTGTGACTTTTATCTTTTCCCAAACGTTAAATCAGTGCTTAAAGGGACACATTTTGAGTCAGTTGAAGAAAACGGCAGATATGTCGAAACAACAGAAATTGATTTGCTCCATGCCTTCGACCAGTGAAAAACAAGACTACAGCAATGTATTAGTGCAAATGGGGAGTATATTGAAGGGGACAAGCATTACATTTTAGTGTAGTTATTTAATCAGTCTCGTTATTTAATAGACATACCTCGTATGTCTGGCTTTTGAAATTTCAATCCTAACTCTGACTGCACATTTTAAGTACTCCAATTCCCACAGTCATCATGGACAAGGTACAAGGTACATATACATTTTGCAACTAAACTAGAATATCTTTTACAAAACACTTATTAAGTGTAACTTGATATTTCCTCACACTGACTGATAAACAACAACATATATTCTCCCTTTGTTGCTATCACCAACCAGTAAATTAGTAAAACTGTCTTTGGTTTAAAGTATCCCAAAAAATGTTTTCTTTAGCTATAATTTATGTAAGTGTTGGAAGGAAGGCAGCATGCCATACCACTAATTCTCCATTCCTTTGTGTTACTTTCTACATTCTCTGCATTTCCACTTCTGAATGATCCTACCACTATTTTTAAGTTTCTACATCTACCACTGAGTTAGGTGATAAACTATCGACTAGGCATCCTGTTTTGGGAAACAATCAGTATAAAGATTTAGCTTTATTTGGGCTGTGGGGACTACAATGCACTATCCTGGGGAAATATGTTTTCAGTCCCTTCTGACTATAAATCACATCAGCCGTAGATGAGTGAGGTGGTTAGTAGAAGTAATACAATTGAGGGGTTTAGGGACTGGATTCAGAGCTGCACTTCCCTCTTATATTCAGATGGAAGCGCAGCAAAAATGAGCAATGTGCATGATCACATCGGGAGTGAGCACAGAAAGACGGGCGCAAGTGTGCCCATCCGTCTGTGTCCGCATCCGACAGCACTGGGGGTTCCACAATATTTTAATTAAAAAAAGGGTGTTTTTCTCATTTAAATATTGCGTGCAGGGCTGTCCGGTGGCTGCTTAACAGCCTTTACTTACACCATCGCAGGGGATGGTGTAAGCTTAAAGAGCAGCCCACCAAAGCTGTGGAAAGAAAAATTAGTTAATTAGTAAAAAGAAAAAATGAAACAATGTATAAAAAATAATTCACATAAATAAACCCCTTCCCCCCTCACCCCGCCGCTATAACAACAATAAATAAATATTATGGGGCCTACAGGGGGCTTGTAGTAGTACAAGCACCAGCATGCCCAAGGATGTCAGGGCATACTGATGCTTGGAGAAACACAAGCGTCAGCATGCTCTGCCATCCAGGGCCCACTGCGCCATGTCTATCCCCCAAATAGTAAAAAAATAATAAACTGTAGGGCCAACCATTTTATAGTTAAAATAAATAAAAAAATACAGTAAAAAAAAAAAAAAAAAGTCACTTTCCTGCTCTGCTGGGGTCCAGTCTTGTAAGCTTTAAATCCTGGGGGAAGGTCTTGGCAAAAAAAAACTCTTTAGGAACATATCTACTTATGTCCTGCAAGCTGGACAAGCACTTAAGATCTTAAGTGCTGCGAATCTTTAAGATCTTAAGGCATGGAATGGAAATGGGTGGGGGGAGGCAGGGAAATGAGGGAAAGTGGGCGCGGGCTGACACTTAGGATCTTAAATGAACGCTACCACGTCACTTAAGATCCCAAATGGCAGCGCAGGGGCTAGTCAAATCTTTAAGATCTTAAGGATTTGCATGGAAATGGGCGGGGGGAGGCAGGGAAATGAGGGAAAGTGGGCGCGGGCTGACACTTAGGATCTTAAATGAACGCTACCACGTCACTTAAGATCCCAAATGGCAGCGCAGAGTTAGGGCTAGTCAATGGTGGTCTAAGTTTAAGATCCACCACTGTTTGCAAGGGGAGTGACTCTTTATGCAGTGGGCTGGAACCTGCTAGGATCTTAACATTAGATGCGTATAATTGCGATCTTTTCGCAATCGCATCTCTGAATCAGCCCCGATGTATTTATAATTTTTTTCCTGTTTTTAGTATTTATATTTATTTTTTCATATTGTTACAAATTGTGATCTTTCGCATAGACGAGTGAACGTACACTTATTTAACTTGATGATAAAAAGATAAAAAAGGATAGGGGGTCTTTGAATTCATCCTCAATGTTTAAGGTAGGTCAGTGGCTATATCAATAAGAAGGTATAAACTAGCACCCGGTGTAACTAGGTAGAGGTTGAATCAGATATGGCATCACATACCACTTATAACTATGCGTGAATCCCCTCCATATAATTTTACAAACACATATAGTAAGTTATGAATTATGAAATAAAGGGGGATATTTGTTTTGTTAAATTGTGTTATTTTTATATTTTATTTATTTGCTATCTGGCTTGCTATACTAGTGGGATGTTGATATAACTGGAAAAGTGCATTGATATATATTGATTCCAGATGGTCTGCCTTTCGCCCTGGTAATTGTACTTTTTACACCGATCTTCTGTTATATGTTATTATCATATGTATTTCATATCTGATGTATTTGGGCAGTATTTTCTCATGTAGGG
>WWET01004805.1:87672-104205 GCA_011038615.1 Limnodynastes dumerilii | reverse complement strand
ATCACATCACAGATGAAGTTCTATGCATGATATAGTTACAAGTGAGGCATATAGAATGTCCACATTTAAAAGTACCTTGTGGTTTTAAGCCACATCAATATATGTATATGTGTGTGTGTTTTGTCACATGTGACATCACAGATGAAGTTCTATGCATGATATAGTTACAAGTGAGGCATATAGAATGTCCACATTTAAAAGTACCTTGTGGTTTTTCTGGAAGCCACATCAAAGCATTGTTATCCTTAGAGTCAGAAGAAACACCTTTAGTTTGTAAAAAAAACTGGGTGATTTTTTTTTAGTATAGTTTTTTTTACAAACTAAAGGTGTTTCTTCTGACTCTATATGCCTCAACTGTAACTACATAAAGCATAGTACTTCATCTGTGATGTCACATGTGACAAAAAAAGTATATAATATACATCATTTTATTAATTGTGAAACCAGCTATGTTTATGTCCTCCAGTGTGCGTGTGGCCTACAGTATGTGGGTCGCACCACACGCACACAAAAGGACAGATTTAGGGAGCATAGAAAAAACATTTTAAATAAATGTACTAAACATAATGGGCTGGATCCAGAACTACGTCCGTCTTCCATAGTTATATCACCGACGGACGTGTGGGGAAGCTCCCTCCCCTGCATCCAGTGACGTCATAATTTATTCACTGCACGAGCCAGGGGTCGGGAGATTTGAAAGTAAGAGTCCCTGCAGCATAGTTACCTTTATATAAGACACATACTGTAGGCCAGACTGTACAGGAGCAGCCGGGAGCTGATACATCTGACTGTGGAACAGAGGCCGAGCTACACGTCACTGGGATGTAAATCAGCAACGCACATACGATCTGGTGTAATGCAGTCAGCTGGGCGCCATCAGGATCGTGGCTACTCTCTATGATCCTGGCTTCGGCAAGCTTGCTATTTCAAAATACTTGCCTTTCCTGCGAGCCCCGACGGATTTCTTAGGTCCTGTGAAGCCCTTCCGAAGAGTTAACAGCTGCTGGGACACTGCGCAGAGGCTCCCAGCTGGTTAAAACTTCAGAAGGACTTCACGGACCATGAAACATGCCTGCTGTCTCTGGCTCTCCTGTTTATATACCTAGATCTACAAAGCTATCAGGGTTTTTATCAGCGTTCACTTATCCCTTTAATGACTGCCTCAGCCAGAGTAGAAGGGGAACGGCAGTCAGAGGAGGAGAAGTGGAACGGGACAGGAAGTGTTTCATAAGCACCCATCAGCTGTCATTAAAGATTAACAGGCAACAGTTATTTGCATTAATAAGAATAAGTAACTAGTGCCTGTTAATCTTCAATGACAGGCGATATATGCTCATATAGGATTTCCGGTCCCATTCCTCTTCCCCTCCTTTGGCTGGGGCAGTCATTTAAGGGATTGGTGAAACTCTGCTCCCTGATATATAGCTTGCAGATCTAGCTATATAAACGGAAGAGACAGAGACAGCTGCCATTTTAATTCACTTTAATGGCTGATTATTGTAGCGTGGTCTGCTGCTAGGTAACAGGCAGCAGGAGCAGCATGTGATAGAAAAGGACCTATCACTGCTGCTCTGAAGATTGAGGGGGAGGAGTCTTGGCCAGCTTCACTGAACTATCATTCAGTGAAGCCTGGGAACGCCAGCTGGAGCTGCAAAAGCTGAACTTCGTTCAGCTAGGCAGTGTGAAAGTCTGTGAGGGACATCACAGCTTTTTGGGGTCTATTTGCAAAGTTCATTTTCATGTGATAATGCCCATTTTCATGTGAAAATGGGCATTATCACATGAAAATGAACTGTTTCTCATTTACAAACAATAGATCGCCATGGAAAATAGTAGTTTCCATGGCGATCCATGTTACTATCGGGGGTCTCTGCCGGCCCGTTAATTTCAGAGTGGGCCGGCGCTTCTTTATATTTACAAAGCCTCGGAGCGGAGTTTTACACTCTGCTCCAGGCGTAAAACTAACGCCAGCTCAGGCTGGCGTTAGGGGTTATCTCCAGCGATGTCCCCATATAACCCTCTTTTTCTCCCCTTAATAGCTGTTATTAGGGGGAGGAAAAGGGGAGCATGTATGGGGACACTGCTGGAATACAGCTATGTATTAAAATATTTAAAAAAAAATAAAAAAATGGAAATGTAAATTTATATTTTTATCTAAAAATGAAATAAATACACCTAAAATATATAAAACTGTAAAAAAAAAAAATAGCAAAACTTACCTGTCCGAGAGAAGCGTCTGACTCAGTCCAGATATGAAGACACTGCGCATGCGCAGTGTTTTTTCATATCTGGACCTGAAATTTTGTAAGTCGAGAAACAGAGTCTCTGCCCATGCGCATATTTCATATGAATGAAATGTCCTGCGATGAGCAGAGACATCATTGCGGGACCTCGCAGGTAGGATAAGTAATAGTAAATTGAACAATGCTGCCAGGCTCACTGCGAGGAGAAGCGAGCCTGGATCAGCATTATTCATTAA
Organism: Limnodynastes dumerilii; assembly: GCA_011038615.1. Taxonomy (NCBI): domain Eukaryota; kingdom Metazoa; phylum Chordata; class Amphibia; order Anura; family Limnodynastidae; genus Limnodynastes; species Limnodynastes dumerilii. The sequence continues at coordinate 101,726 of WWET01004805.1, read as the reverse complement.
AAATGTTATGGGAGTGGTGAAGAGTCATAAACATGGAGCGCTCATCGTTGTAGGTAAGTATTATAAATAGGGTGAAGCTGTGAAACTGCTACAATATGAAGTTGATTTCATACACCCCCTTACATTACTCCCCACACATACAGCCCCTTATATTACATACCGTTACACTACACCCCATCGGAATGGGCAACACAGACGCTACTGCCTGTTTTACAATGTGACACGGTGAACACAGCATGGAATGTTTTTTTGTCTATGAAAAAAGGTAAATTATACCTGATAATTGTATTTCCCCGACTCTTGATGACAGCATAGCACTATGGGTAAGTTCCACTGGGCGGGAGCCAATCCAGGAAAAAGAAAAGACCCACCGGACATCTAAATATGCCCCTCCTCCGGTGTCCAGTGTCTTTCCACTTTGTCTAGCTAAAAAATATAAACACAATACACGTAATGATAAAATACATGTGGGAGGGAAAGTAGCTATGCTGTCATCAAGAGTCGGGGAAATACAATTATCAGGTATAATTTACCTTTTCCACCTCCCTTGATGACAGCATAGCACTATGGGATGTGCCAAAGCTACATAACGAGGAGGGTCACCAACCATAACCAGTGAGACAAACAACATGTGCCACTTACTTGGTATGTATAAATTTTTTTTTATTTTTTTTTAATTCAATTGCACTTAAAATCTTCCTGCCAAACTTCGCATCTGCGGACGCTAGGATGTCAATTTTATAATACTTTGTGAAAGTATGGATTGAAGACCAAGTCGCTGCTTTGCATAAGTCTTGTAATGATGCTCTGGCATTGTTTGCCCAGGATGCCGCCATGGCTCTGGATATAGATGTCTATAGATATAGATGTCTATAGATATAGATGTCTATAGATATAGATGTCTATAGATATAGATGTCTATAGATATAGATGTCTATAGATATAGATGTCTATAGATATAGATGTCTATAGATATAGATGTCTATAGATATAGATGTCTATAGATATAGATGTCTATAGATATAGATGTCTATAGATATAGATGTCTATAGATATAGATGTCTATAGATATAGATGTCTATAGATATAGATGTCTATAGATATAGATGTCTATAGATATAGATGTCTATAGATATAGATGTCTATAGATATAGATGTCTATAGATATAGATGTCTATAGATATAGATGTCTATAGATATAGATGTCTATAGATATAGATGTCTATAGATATAGATGTCTATAGATATAGATGTCTATAGATATAGATGTCTATAGATATAGATGTCTATAGATATAGATGTCTATAGATATAGATGTCTATAGATATAGATGTCTATAGATATAGATGTCTATAGATATAGATGTCTATAGATATAGATGTCTATAGATATAGATGTCTATAGATATAGATGTCTATAGATATAGATGTCTATAGATATAGATGTCTATAGATATAGATGTCTATAGATATAGATGTCTATAGATATAGATGTCTATAGATATAGATGTCTATAGATATAGATGTCTATAGATATAGATGTCTATAGATATAGATGTCTATAGATATAGATGTCTATAGATATAGATGTCTATAGATATAGATGTCTATAGATATAGATGTCTATAGATATAGATGTCTATAGATATAGATGTCTATAGATATAGATGTCTATAGATATAGATGTCTATAGATATAGATGTCTATAGATATAGATGTCTATAGATATAGATGTCTATAGATATAGATGTCTATAGATATAGATGTCTATAGATATAGATGTCTATAGATATAGATGTCTATAGATATAGATGTCTATAGATATAGATGTCTATAGATATAGATGTCTATAGATATAGATGTCTATAGATATAGATGTCTATAGATATAGATGTCTATAGATATAGATGTCTATAGATATAGATGTCTATAGATATAGATGTCTATAGATATAGATGTCTATAGATATAGATGTCTATAGATATAGATGTCTATAGATATAGATGTCTATAGATATAGATGTCTATAGATATAGATGTCTATAGATATAGATGTCTATAGATATAGATGTCTATAGATATAGATGTCTATAGATATAGATGTCTATAGATATAGATGTCTATAGATATAGATGTCTATAGATATAGATGTCTATAGATATAGATGTCTATAGATATAGATGTCTATAGATATAGATGTCTATAGATATAGATGTCTATAGATATAGATGTCTATAGATATAGATGTCTATAGATATAGATGTCTATAGATATAGATGTCTATAGATATAGATGTCTATAGATATAGATGTCTATAGATATAGATGTCTATAGATATAGATGTCTATAGATATAGATGTCTATAGATATAGATGTCTATAGATATAGATGTCTATAGATATAGATGTCTATAGATATAGATGTCTATAGATATAGATGTCTATAGATATAGATGTCTATAGATATAGATGTCTATAGATATAGATGTCTATAGATATAGATGTCTATAGATATAGATGTCTATAGATATAGATGTCTATAGATATAGATGTCTATAGATATAGATGTCTATAGATATAGATGTCTATAGATATAGATGTCTATAGATATAGATGTCTATAGATATAGATGTCTATAGATATAGATGTCTATAGATATAGATGTCTATAGATATAGATGTCTATAGATATAGATGTCTATAGATATAGATGTCTATAGATATAGATGTCTATAGATATAGATGTCTATAGATATAGATGTCTATAGATATAGATGTCTATAGATATAGATGTCTATAGATATAGATGTCTATAGATATAGATGTCTATAGATATAGATGTCTATAGATATAGATGTCTATAGATATAGATGTCTATAGATATAGATGTCTATAGATATAGATGTCTATAGATATAGATGTCTATAGATATAGATGTCTATAGATATAGATGTCTATAGATATAGATGTCTATAGATATAGATGTCTATAGATATAGATGTCTATAGATATAGATGTCTATAGATATAGATGTCTATAGATATAGATGTCTATAGATATAGATGTCTATAGATATAGATGTCTATAGATATAGATGTCTATAGATATAGATGTCTATAGATATAGATGTCTATAGATATAGATGTCTATAGATATAGATGTCTATAGATATAGATGTCTATAGATATAGATGTCTATAGATATAGATGTCTATAGATATAGATGTCTATAGATATAGATGTCTATAGATATAGATGTCTATAGATATAGATGTCTATAGATATAGATGTCTATAGATATAGATGTCTATAGATATAGATGTCTATAGATATAGATGTCTATAGATATAGATGTCTATAGATATAGATGTCTATAGATATAGATGTCTATAGATATAGATGTCTATAGATATAGATGTCTATAGATATAGATGTCTATAGATATAGATGTCTATAGATATAGATGTCTATAGATATAGATGTCTATAGATATAGATGTCTATAGATATAGATGTCTATAGATATAGATGTCTATAGATATAGATGTCTATAGATATAGATGTCTATAGATATAGATGTCTATAGATATAGATGTCTATAGATATAGATGTCTATAGATATAGATGTCTATAGATATAGATGTCTATAGATATAGATGTCTATAGATATAGATGTCTATAGATATAGATGTCTATAGATATAGATGTCTATAGATATAGATGTCTATAGATATAGATGTCTATAGATATAGATGTCTATAGATATAGATGTCTATAGATATAGATGTCTATAGATATAGATGTCTATAGATATAGATGTCTATAGATATAGATGTCTATAGATATAGATGTCTATAGATATAGATGTCTATAGATATAGATGTCTATAGATATAGATGTCTATAGATATAGATGTCTATAGATATAGATGTCTATAGATATAGATGTCTATAGATATAGATGTCTATAGATATAGATGTCTATAGATATAGATGTCTATAGATATAGATGTCTATAGATATAGATGTCTATAGATATAGATGTCTATAGATATAGATGTCTATAGATATAGATGTCTATAGATATAGATGTCTATAGATATAGATGTCTATAGATATAGATGTCTATAGATATAGATGTCTATAGATATAGATGTCTATAGATATAGATGTCTATAGATATAGATGTCTATAGATATAGATGTCTATAGATATAGATGTCTATAGATATAGATGTCTATAGATATAGATGTCTATAGATATAGATGTCTATAGATATAGATGTCTATAGATATAGATGTCTATAGATATAGATGTCTATAGATATAGATGTCTATAGATATAGATGTCTATAGATATAGATGTCTATAGATATAGATGTCTATAGATATAGATGTCTATAGATATAGATGTCTATAGATATAGATGTCTATAGATATAGATGTCTATAGATATAGATGTCTATAGATATAGATGTCTATAGATATAGATGTCTATAGATATAGATGTCTATAGATATAGATGTCTATAGATATAGATGTCTATAGATATAGATGTCTATAGATATAGATGTCTATAGATATAGATGTCTATAGATATAGATGTCTATAGATATAGATGTCTATAGATATAGATGTCTATAGATATAGATGTCTATAGATATAGATGTCTATAGATATAGATGTCTATAGATATAGATGTCTATAGATATAGATGTCTATAGATATAGATGTCTATAGATATAGATGTCTATAGATATAGATGTCTATAGATATAGATGTCTATAGATATAGATGTCTATAGATATAGATGTCTATAGATATAGATGTCTATAGATATAGATGTCTATAGATATAGATGTCTATAGATATAGATGTCTATAGATATAGATGTCTATAGATATAGATGTCTATAGATATAGATGTCTATAGATATAGATGTCTATAGATATAGATGTCTATAGATATAGATGTCTATAGATATAGATGTCTATAGATATAGATGTCTATAGATATAGATGTCTATAGATATAGATGTCTATAGATATAGATGTCTATAGATATAGATGTCTATAGATATAGATGTCTATAGATATAGATGTCTATAGATATAGATGTCTATAGATATAGATGTCTATAGATATAGATGTCTATAGATATAGATGTCTATAGATATAGATGTCTATAGATATAGATGTCTATAGATATAGATGTCTATAGATATAGATGTCTATAGATATAGATGTCTATAGATATAGATGTCTATAGATATAGATGTCTATAGATATAGATGTCTATAGATATAGATGTCTATAGATATAGATGTCTATAGATATAGATGTCTATAGATATAGATGTCTATAGATATAGATGTCTATAGATATAGATGTCTATAGATATAGATGTCTATAGATATAGATGTCTATAGATATAGATGTCTATAGATATAGATGTCTATAGATATAGATGTCTATAGATATAGATGTCTATAGATATAGATGTCTATAGATATAGATGTCTATAGATATAGATGTCTATAGATATAGATGTCTATAGATATAGATGTCTATAGATATAGATGTCTATAGATATAGATGTCTATAGATATAGATGTCTATAGATATAGATGTCTATAGATATAGATGTCTATAGATATAGATGTCTATAGATATAGATGTCTATAGATATAGATGTCTATAGATATAGATGTCTATAGATATAGATGTCTATAGATATAGATGTCTATAGATATAGATGTCTATAGATATAGATGTCTATAGATATAGATGTCTATAGATATAGATGTCTATAGATATAGATGTCTATAGATATAGATGTCTATAGATATAGATGTCTATAGATATAGATGTCTATAGATATAGATGTCTATAGATATAGATGTCTATAGATATAGATGTCTATAGATATAGATGTCTATAGATATAGATGTCTATAGATATAGATGTCTATAGATATAGATGTCTATAGATATAGATGTCTATAGATATAGATGTCTATAGATATAGATGTCTATAGATATAGATGTCTATAGATATAGATGTCTATAGATATAGATGTCTATAGATATAGATGTCTATAGATATAGATGTCTATAGATATAGATGTCTATAGATATAGATGTCTATAGATATAGATGTCTATAGATATAGATGTCTATAGATATAGATGTCTATAGATATAGATGTCTATAGATATAGATGTCTATAGATATAGATGTCTATAGATATAGATGTCTATAGATATAGATGTCTATAGATATAGATGTCTATAGATATAGATGTCTATAGATATAGATGTCTATAGATATAGATGTCTATAGATATAGATGTCTATAGATATAGATGTCTATAGATATAGATGTCTATAGATATAGATGTCTATAGATATAGATGTCTATAGATATAGATGTCTATAGATATAGATGTCTATAGATATAGATGTCTATAGATATAGATGTCTATAGATATAGATGTCTATAGATATAGATGTCTATAGATATAGATGTCTATAGATATAGATGTCTATAGATATAGATGTCTATAGATATAGATGTCTATAGATATAGATGTCTATAGATATAGATGTCTATAGATATAGATGTCTATAGATATAGATGTCTATAGATATAGATGTCTATAGATATAGATGTCTATAGATATAGATGTCTATAGATATAGATGTCTATAGATATAGATGTCTATAGATATAGATGTCTATAGATATAGATGTCTATAGATATAGATGTCTATAGATATAGATGTCTATAGATATAGATGTCTATAGATATAGATGTCTATAGATATAGATGTCTATAGATATAGATGTCTATAGATATAGATGTCTATAGATATAGATGTCTATAGATATAGATGTCTATAGATATAGATGTCTATAGATATAGATGTCTATAGATATAGATGTCTATAGATATAGATGTCTATAGATATAGATGTCTATAGATATAGATGTCTATAGATATAGATGTCTATAGATATAGATGTCTATAGATATAGATGTCTATAGATATAGATGTCTATAGATATAGATGTCTATAGATATAGATGTCTATAGATATAGATGTCTATAGATATAGATGTCTATAGATATAGATGTCTATAGATATAGATGTCTATAGATATAGATGTCTATAGATATAGATGTCTATAGATATAGATGTCTATAGATATAGATGTCTATAGATATAGATGTCTATAGATATAGATGTCTATAGATATAGATGTCTATAGATATAGATGTCTATAGATATAGATGTCTATAGATATAGATGTCTATAGATATAGATGTCTATAGATATAGATGTCTATAGATATAGATGTCTATAGATATAGATGTCTATAGATATAGATGTCTATAGATATAGATGTCTATAGATATAGATGTCTATAGATATAGATGTCTATAGATATAGATGTCTATAGATATAGATGTCTATAGATATAGATGTCTATAGATATAGATGTCTATAGATATAGATGTCTATAGATATAGATGTCTATAGATATAGATGTCTATAGATATAGATGTCTATAGATATAGATGTCTATAGATATAGATGTCTATAGATATAGATGTCTATAGATATAGATGTCTATAGATATAGATGTCTATAGATATAGATGTCTATAGATATAGATGTCTATAGATATAGATGTCTATAGATATAGATGTCTATAGATATAGATGTCTATAGATATAGATGTCTATAGATATAGATGTCTATAGATATAGATGTCTATAGATATAGATGTCTATAGATATAGATGTCTATAGATATAGATGTCTATAGATATAGATGTCTATAGATATAGATGTCTATAGATATAGATGTCTATAGATATAGATGTCTATAGATATAGATGTCTATAGATATAGATGTCTATAGATATAGATGTCTATAGATATAGATGTCTATAGATATAGATGTCTATAGATATAGATGTCTATAGATATAGATGTCTATAGATATAGATGTCTATAGATATAGATGTCTATAGATATAGATGTCTATAGATATAGATGTCTATAGATATAGATGTCTATAGATATAGATGTCTATAGATATAGATGTCTATAGATATAGATGTCTATAGATATAGATGTCTATAGATATAGATGTCTATAGATATAGATGTCTATAGATATAGATGTCTATAGATATAGATGTCTATAGATATAGATGTCTATAGATATAGATGTCTATAGATATAGATGTCTATAGATATAGATGTCTATAGATATAGATGTCTATAGATATAGATGTCTATAGATATAGATGTCTATAGATATAGATGTCTATAGATATAGATGTCTATAGATATAGATGTCTATAGATATAGATGTCTATAGATATAGATGTCTATAGATATAGATGTCTATAGATATAGATGTCTATAGATATAGATGTCTATAGATATAGATGTCTATAGATATAGATGTCTATAGATATAGATGTCTATAGATGTCTATAGATATAGATATAGATGTCTATAGATATAGATATAGATGTCTATAGATATAGATATAGATGTCTATAGATATAGATATCTATATCTCTCTTATCTCTCTTATCTCTCTATAGAAAAACGTGATTGGCCTCTGAAAGGTTGATATAAACGGTCATTTATTTCAATGTTTCAGAGGCTAATCACCTCTATCATCAGGGATAAACCTAATACAGTAAACAAGTGGCACATATACACCATGTATTAGTCCCCAAAACCAATGAGAGCAGTAGTTGCACCCATGAGGAGAACCACCAGTGCATCTCAGCCTGGTTAAGCCACGCCCCCTTTCTGGTAGTCGGCAGGGCCACAGTGATTGGTGTAGTCCTAGTGACACATCCTTTCTCCACCAGTGTGTGAAGTCAGGGCATTTACAGGTTACTGGAAAGCCAGTCAGCTCACTCGTGCTGTCACTTAGTACAAATACATGGTTAACACACACACATTTTGTTGTATATTACGTTTTTGTTATGATCTACAGTCCACTCTTGTTGCATGGTCCCCATATTTTCTATATGTAGTCGTGGTGGTCTTGTAAGTGAAGGAAAAAAAACAAAAAAAAAACATTTTGTTAGAAAATAGAAGTAAATAGATATTAAAATTTTCACTTGCACATGACAGAACATACAATGTTTTTGTGATTAATTTAAAGAAGACAGGTTATTTGATAGTTGTCTTTGCATCATCTACGCCTTCTCCATCATTTGGGGTAGGGGGCATTCCTCACGGTTATCTGCCATAATGTATATCACTTGTAAAAGATGGCAAAAATGGGTTACATACTGACTTTTGTTTAAAACGGTACCTATGGAAATAAAAAATAAGCAAAGTATTACATTGGTGCTTTTTCCTGTTAAACCACAAAATGCAGAATAAAAAAATGAGTCATAAATAGAAAAGTCACAGTAATCATCCGATATAAAATATTAATAATAATGTGGACACTTCTTTCTGCAAAATATAAGCATATAGTATAGTAGCAGCAAAGTCCCTATGGTTTTGAATTGTAATGAGTATCGTTCAATATAATTAAAAATGATTGCGATGACCAGCGATGTGTTTTGTCTGAAATTATTTCAAGCTTGATAATTCTAGAGACCAACAGATATCATCTATTTAAGTCTAGCTCCTTATTCTTTTGTTAAACAGATGTTGGGCTTGACAAATCAAAAGCAACCTTAAGTGGTGTATTCCTCTCTCAATAGTGATCATAAAATTATCAAAACATTGTAACCTAATAGAGTGGTAACTAACAGCATCAATAGATACATTAAAACATAAATTATAATATACAACAAAATAAATTTAAACAAATCTATATAAACACATAAAAAGGAGTATAAAAGTGACAAAGGTTACAGGAACATAAATCCTCCATAGTGGATATACTGTTGGGGACAGATAAGACGCAATTGATCCTTCTTTGAACACTGGTGAAAATGTAAATATAGATAAACAAAAATAAAATTCATAATCAAAATAAATGAAAGTATACATACAAAAATAAAGTACATAAAAAAACTGAACTAGGAACCCACATTGTTGAACTGAAGCATTTTATTTGACCCATTAGAGGAGAGGGCATGAAGCAGTAAGATCCATATTGTTTGTCTCTGACACTGTTAAAGCGATCTGTTCCAATGACCCTCCTACCTTCAGTGCTACCTCTGTGTTTCAGTGCAAACTGGAGATGCACTGACTTCATAATATTCCCACAATGCTCGCATATCCTTTTCAGTGAGTGCATGGTGCGTCATATGTACTGTAGAATGCATGGACATTGCATTACCTATACCATAAAGCCTGGTTTAGAATTAATAAAATCTCTAATAGTGAACCTTTTAGAATTAGCACAATTAAAGGTAATCAATTTTGAACAATCTATTTACATTTAGGCCAGTGCTGGGTAAAATATGTCAAGTAGAGCAGTAGGGGCCTGCCAGGAATTTGTATTTGGACCATGGTCCAGCAATATTGCTAAGATAGACTCACAGCTAGTTGTTGATATCGGTAGGGTGCCTGCAAGGAGGGGTTGTTGACAATAATCTTTTGTTTGTCGTGGTCATCAGAAACTACTACTGCAGATGAGCTGACAGTGGCCAACAGAAATAACAGGCTAAGTGAAAAACAGGGACTGTGGGTTGTTTAAAGATAAGCATTGTTGTGTATAATTTTGTACTAGGTACTCTGCTGTGGGCCACATTATGAAATGAGAGCACTACTGTCTCATAATATATTATTATATAGTTGGTATATTTACAACATAAGTGAATAAAAGCACCAGTATTACACTAGCAAAGATTTTATGGCAAAAAATAGCAAAGGTTTTGTTTGCAAATCTCAGTGATTTACTAAAAAATGAAGTGCTCCCCAGACATCAACTGCACAGCCAGCCTATTCTTTTACAGCTGTTGACTTTCCTTGATGCCTTCCTAATTCTTTACAAATGTGAGTTAGTCTGTCTGTGATTAGTTTTGTCCAGATTGCTTAGGGGTAAGCTAGGTGGGCATAACGTATGGGCTGCTATTGTACATCTTTACTCTGGTAATATTAATATAATAAGGTTTGTTAGAAAATGTTAGCCTCCGCTTATAGCAGGTAGTAGAGCCTTTAGGGGGTTAGAGATATTAATGTGTTGCTAGGAACTGAAAGTTGTTACCAGGAAGTGTTATTACAGAAATCATAATGGTGTCCAAAGATGATTTAAATGATGAATGCTTGTAATGAAGTTAGTAAAATCAAGAAATTCAATATTACAGTGAGACTATGTTTTTTGTTGGGTGAATTGTAAACAAAAAAATGCATTAGAGGAAAGTCAGGTAACACTGGTAGTAGAATTTGCTGAAATGTAGGCCATCATTAGAATGGACAAAAAGGTGGATGAAAGTAAGTACATTTAGTCAAGAGGGAACACTTAAGGCACATTGTATGAGTAAAAATGAACTTTTATTAAATATGCATTAAAATGTTAGTTTAGAAAGATAAATTCCCACACATTAAAATGATAGTAAAAAAGATAGAAAAAAGTGCTCAGAGATTTAAAAGAAATCTAATTTGCTGCCTGCTCATATGAGCTCCTGAAAAAAATATTTTACTGCAGATACTATGCAGTTATTGTATCAATAGATTTTATATAAACAGGATAAATTACAATGTTGCTATTAAATGGTAAATTTGCAAGTGAAATTGATAGTCTCCCACACAGCACCACAAGGGGGAAAATGGTAATCCTCAGGACAAAAATGATAATACTATTTTATACTAGGTGAACGCCAGAATAGGCTGATCTCATACAAATACCCTACTAGACAGGTAGGGTGCCAAAAAGTGCCTTTGATATTGACAGATCGACACATGTTATAATCCCCTTGAGTGAAGGATTATATCTGTAATAGTTCAAAGTCACAGTAAGCGCTGTAGTAATGAGAATAAGGACCTGATTCAGAGCTGCGCTATTTTTCAGACGGAAGCGCAGAGAAAATGGCCACTGTGCATGCCCAGATCGGCACGCTGCCTATAGCAAGCATGCCTTGTCATTCATGGGCATGCTTGCTCTAGTAGCACTACTAGCGTCAGCATGCTTGGGCGGGCCGTTCTTTATTTAATATAATTCGGTCGCGGCGGTGGGGTAGGCGGAAGAAGGGGTTTATTGGTTTGTATTCAGCAAACCAATTTAACACCAAGCCGTGCGGCCGGAGCAATTATAGCTTTGACTGCACGCACCTCTGAATAGAACGGTTTTAGCGGTTGCGACTTGCGACCATGCGGACCTCTGAATCAGGTCCTAATTGTTCAGTATATATTTATGAGAAATTTCTATCTGTAAATGTTATAAGCAATACGGGTATCGCGCTTGCAATTAGCACTCTAGTGTGTGCATGATCATTGCACATACACTCTGTTTATAAAATATTGACTGTCACAGCTATAGAATGAGCTATTATGGCTGTTTAAGATCCCCTTATAGAACAGATCGTGCTTGCGATCGTTCCAAGTCAGAATAAGCGTTATTAGCAAGGATTGTACCGAACCTAATCTGTGAACTGCTGTTGAAATCACGCTTTACATATAGCGCTTCATTAGTGCAATTTTTTTTTATATATATCAAACACGGGTTGTATGGTAAATAACCCATGTAACAAGGAGCAATTATATGATGATAATCAGAGTGGCAGCAAAATGCTGACGCACGTTTCGCTTGATGCTTTTTCAAGGCGTTACTGATACAGTATCAGGTTCTCTTGTTTATACTAAAAGTGCGGGAATAGTTTGATTGACTGGGAAAACAACCAGAATAAATAAAACAGGTAAGTGCGCTTCCTCCTGGGTAGAATAGTCGCCCGTCACTGATCAGGGGTATATTCCCTATATCACCCCAGGAAAGTAAGGAAACAGATTAACAAAAACGTTTCACAAATTGTTAGAAAGAGAGGGATCAGGACAGCGGCGCCAATACCCACTATTATACAAACAGAAAATTAGTCACTCGTTACTACTATTTCATATAAGTCTGTAAAAAGTCCTTTCAAAGCGGTTTGATGATTACTGGTCACAATTTCATGAAAATCCGATAGGTATTCTCACTGCATACACCTCTTGTAAATCAGGCACATCACTTTTTATGATTCCTCTTAGTTCTTCAGTATATCACCCTCTTCCTTAGATATCCTGCGTTTCTCCGTTTACAGTTCCGATTTTGTTATAGATAAAAGAAAAGGAAAACACCTCACATGGGACAGTATCGTATCGATAGTTTTAGGCTTAGGTTATTAATGCCAAGCACTCACATTAGGCACCTGTTGATTAGAATACAAGGTATCATAAACAAGATCTTATTCAGGATCCTTCAAATCCTTATACAACAAATCTGCTTACAAGATATCCACTTGCCACTTTGTATTGAACACAATGTTGCTAAATATCTTCCTCCCTGCCACAGGAAATCCTCAGTAGGCAGTATGTGTAAAAAGAATCTATTTCTTTATTCATTAATAAATTACAGGCTCCATATTGAAAAACTTTGAAATACAAAAATAATAAAACAACCCTTAACAAGCGCTGCGTAATCTGTGGGCGCTATATAAAAACCTGTTAATAAATAAATAAATAAAATAAACTGGGCAGAGCTCCGTGGCTCACAACAACTCCCCGCTGGTAATACCACAATCGCAGCCGCTGATAACCACAGTCGGCAGATGAAAAATTAAAGGGCCCAGATGCCTTACTGTTACAGCGACCGCTCTTGAAGATCCACAGCTGAGAATGAGTTTACCACCGGAGATGCCTTCCACCGATGCGTTTCAGCTACGTTGTAGCCTTTCTCAAGGTGCATCTTGAACCATCAAACCATCAAACTATTCCTGCGCTTTTAGTATAAACAAGAGACCCTGACACTGCATCAGTAACTTTTTGAAAAAACATCAAGCGAAACGTGCATATGATACTGATTATCATACTTTATTTAATCATATAATTGCTCCTTGTTACATGGGTTATTCACCATACAACCCATGTTTTTT
>WWET01004805.1:73902-87509 GCA_011038615.1 Limnodynastes dumerilii | reverse complement strand
ATAAAATTGCACTAATGAAGCGCTATATGTAAATCGTGATATCAACAGCAGTTCACAGATTAGATTCAGTACTATCCTTGCTAATAGCGCTTATTGTGACTTGGAACAATCGCAAGCACGATCTGTTCTATAAGGGGATCTTAAGCAGCCATAATAGCTCATTCTATAGATGTGACTTGCAATATTTTATAAACAGAGTGTATGTGCAATGATCATGCACACACTAGCGTAGCGCTAATTGCAAGTACGATACCCGTATTGCTTATAACATTCACAGATAGAAATTTCTCATGAATATTTACTGAACAATTATTCTCATTACTACAGCGCTTACTGTGACTTTGAACAGATATGATCCTTTACACAAGTGGATTATAACGTGTCGATCTGTCAATATCAATAATGGCACTTTTTGTAAGAAAAGCAGCCAATAATATACCTGCTTGTCTAGTAGGGCATTTGTATGGGATCAGCCTATTCTGGCGTTCACCTAGTATAAAATAATGTCATTATCATTTTTGTCCTGAGGATTACCATTTTCCCCCTTGTGGTGCTGTGAGAGACTGTATCAATTTCACCTGCAAATGTACCATTTAATAGCAACACTGTAATTTATCCTTAATCTATTGATACAATAACTGGATAGTATCTGCAGTAAAATATTTTTTCAGGAGCTCATATGAGCAGGCAGCAAATTAATTTCTTTTAAATCTCAGCACTTTTTTCTATCTTTTTTCACTTTAATTTTAATGTGTAGGAATTCATCTTTGTAAATTAAAATTTTAATGCATATTTAATAAAAGTTAATTTTTACTCATACAATGTTCCTTAAGTGTGCCCCTTGACTAAATGTACTTATTTTCATCCCCCTTTCTAGTTTGTTCTCTAGTAGTAAGGCAGCACTTTTGATTTAATATACCTTAATTTTGTGTGTGCGGTTGTACCATTACTGGTACACATCATTAGAATGGGTATGGTCTATTGGGAGTGTGTGTTGTGATATGTTAAAGGTTCTTGGCATATAGGTCTTTAAAACAAACAAACCCATATTTGTTTTCTAAAATCAATACATAATGGGCAAGTGTAAGAGGAAAATCTACATATCTTTTCTGTTCTAGACTAAAATTGTGAATAAAAATCCTGGGGTTCATAGTATTCATTTTACCAAATCACAAGTTGGATTATATTTTTATGGTTTATAGAATAACTGTAAATAAACAAGGTGTACATATTAAGAACAACTTTCCCTTCAACGCTTACAACAGAAATGGAGTTAACAGTGCGTTATTAGCATGCCCACCTATGTATCTTCAGAATAAGTATCTAGATTGATTGTTGTTTCTTAACCTTATTCTGTATGTTTTTATATTTCAGGTTATGAATAACTTGATTGTATTTTCATCTACAAAAGAATACCCTCCAACTGTTATCAGAACGGTTTTAAGCTGCTGTCAAAGTGTTCTTTCTAATCCAACTCTCTCTCTTGTCTACACAACAAAATATGAACGGATAGTGGACCTTCTAAGCAAGCTCTGTACATTGGCTTCTCATTGTGTGACTTCAGAACATACCCTTACACTTCAAGTATTAAACGTCCTTCATACATGTTTTATACAGTATCTAAAGCTCAAGAAACAGCAAAGCAACCCAAACAGGATTTTTACACATGTTCTTACAGAACTTTTTCAGCCTTGTTTACTTTTAAGGACCACTTTGGACATCCATAAAAATAATAAACATGAGCAAAACCAGCTAGTCAAGGACATTAAAAGTAAAATAGAAATTGTGCTTCGCAGTGGTCTTTTTCTTACGGATCTCCTTGCTTGTTACAAGGAAGAGCTGCTTTCTGAATTTAACAGTTCAGAGAAGAAAAAAGGAACACTCAAAGTTCTTTTGACACCAGTAAGCTCCATTTTGGCAAAATTGGGGAATTTCACACTCTCTGGCATGGAAATACATCTTTCGGTAATAACCAGATCTGTCCCCCTTCTGTATAAACTGTTTTTAGACTCCTACTGCAAAGATGGAAAAGAAATATTCTGCTTTCAAATGCTTGTCAAACTGTTTAGTTGTATTCCATTACCACTTGCCGTACAACCAACAGGCTCTGTAGCACCTTTTTCAAGCTGGACCATGACTTTAGTTTCCCTAGAACAATTGTTAAACCTTGTTCTACAACATAATATTTACAATGTTGCCGTTGACCACATAAGACACAGAGATATTCAGTTTAAATTTTACTGTAACTTAGCCGCAATGCTAGTGCAAAATGTTTGTACTACAACTGCTTCTTGGTTCCTTTGTTTGCAAAATTTAAACTTGCTAAATCATCTAATTGTTGAACCTGACCTTGATGTCTTACTATCATGTGCATGGATTGATGTAGACATTTCATACAAAGTAAGAAAAGCACAAGAAGCATTACTAGGCAGCCTTCTACAGACCTATACTAAACTTCGTCAGTTTCCGAAACTTTTTAAAGAAATTCTAATGGTGTTATGCAAGCCAGCATCTGATGAATTAAGACAACCGATTCTTCCCTCTGGGATGGTGGTAAACCTTAAAAAAGTTTTGATTCAGCTACCCCCTAATCAAATTATGGATATATGGGTTATGGTCATGGAAAAATGCCAGTGTTTTCTGCTTCCAGACATTAAAGAGAATGCAGATATTTGCTTAAAATTAAGCTATGTTCTTCACTGCTTGCTGTTTAACATGAAGAGCTTAGATAATAACATTCCAGTGCCTGTTGTCCATCGATTCCTAAATCTAATGACACAACTTAGAGATGAATTAATTTGTCCTTCTCTAAAAGTTCTTGCAAATGAGGCAAATGCAAAGCCTACATCTTGTCTTCCGAAATTCTGTGATGCTGTCTTGTTACTTGTCTATACGTGGATAGAAGTAGACACAGTAAATATGTTGAACTGCACTAAATATGTTTCCCAAGTCTTAAAAAACACACTTCCATTAAACACAATGATGGAGGGTTGGGACCTCTCATTATTCTTTCAAGATAAAAATTGCTGGCATAAAATTTATAGAATTTGCACAGGATCAAATCCACTTGGCATGTTCTGTCTAAAGCTTCTTTCCATTCAGAAACTGAAACATATCCTAATGTCAGCTCACATCCCAACAGAATCTTATCAGCTCACTATACAGGCAGCTGCATGTTTTGTTGTTGATTCTGATTGTTTTACAGTCTGTGAAAACCTTGAGTCTTGGAGTGGATATGTTGGTGACATTAACAATAATTGTGTCTCTGTGGCTAACTGGCAACTCATTGTATCAAATTTAATTCTCATTCTTCCATATATACCACTGGATAATATCCAAACTATTGCAGATTTTCTCCTCGAAACCATGATGTTGACACAGAAAACAAATGACCATGTTGACAAAGAAACTTTTATTACCGTTGAAGAACTGTCTACATCTTTACTCCAAAGTGAAGCGTTTGTGGAGATGCCTGGTTTACATGGTGCATTTCTAAATAGTGTAATTAAAAAGTGTGCCATTGTGCTAAGTAAGAAAACGGCTTTACAGGAAATTTTTAGTCTTCTTTCTGCAGAAGAATTCCTTACTTTTCATGGAGAGGTTTTTACAAATAGTAAAGGGGCAAGTGGGAACCCCAAAATTAGTACCTCCAGTTGTGAAGACTCCAAATGTATGAAGAATCTGGAGTGTGTTATACAGGATATATCCTCTATGACCAAATCAAATAGCAAAGTAAATTTAAAGGATTCTGACATAAATCATCTTATTAAGCTAATAGAATTAATTTCTGTATTGAAGCCTGACTGTCTGACACCCGCAAGCCAGTGTTGCTGTTTCCTTTTACTCCTGTCTTTAACTAGTTCAGATTCTCTTAGGAATCTCCGTCTTGCATCCGTTTGTTTTAGACTAATGACATGTCTTTTAAGTGGAAAACGTGCCAACTCTTTAATCAAACTGTTGTATACTAGTGACATTCTAATTATTGTCATGAAATGTGTTCAATTAGCAAACTTGGAGTTGGTTAACACTGTAAATGAACTGTGTTGGACAGAATTTGTTCAAGTACTTCAGTCTTTTTTTGAAAATGTACTTGCTGTGGTGTTTGGGAGACAGAGCTTTTTATTTACTCTAGAGAAATTGACTACTTTTGCAGTAAATTTAATTCCCAATGCAGATTGCAGTGCCTGGAATGCTAGGCTGGGTCATGTACTTACCGTTGTGCTCGATGTTCTGTGCCATCATTTAATGTTCTGCATCCAGAAACAAAATGAAAATAAACGGACTGAAATGTTGTCTTTTCTGTTGAAACAAGTCACAGTAAAAATGGACATAGTTGTGAAACAATGCTTGAAGGTCAGTGAGCCATGTTCAATTTTACCATGGTTTTTAGTATCTTGTACAACCACTCTTCTTGAAACGGAGCTTAGGTACTCCCCGGAAGTTAACCTTCAGAACATTGAACTGTATAGAACTTTTTTTTCACGGATTCTAAGAGCACTCTGCCACGAAAGGAAACAAAAGGAATTTGTGAAATCTGCCTTACGTTATTTGAAAATATGTGTTGGTGTAAAAGAAATCTGCATTATGCAGCAAACAGCAGTAATGTCTGTGTTCATATCTTTAAGAAAATTCCTTGCTAGTAAGTATTCCATTTCTGCTAAATAATATATAAAGTCTGTCAAAACTACAACCAAACTATTGTGTACTTAGTATACCTATTGTCATACTAAAATACTCCATACTAAACCATTTGTTTTGTTTAGTGCCACAGAGATAATCAATTACTATGCATCATTGTTTTCTTTCACCTGCTTTAAAGTGCGCTGTTTGTTACCCCAGCCTTAGCTTATTAAAAACCCAATATAAACTAATACTATATGCAGTTGTTAATATATCACACTAATGACATCACTTATATCACCAACAATGGTACCCCAGCTAATATGCATAAAATAAGTCAGAATTAAGGTGGGATGTGTTCGTAATGTACAAATGCTGTGATAGGGAAGATATGCTTATTGTACAATAAGGGCTGGTTTCAGTCCTTGCGTGCTATCTAGGGGAAATATTAAGGTAGGCTCAGAACCGCCCTGCATGTGGTGAGAATGGCCTTTACATGCATACATATCAGTGGGATACAGGTACAGACCACCGCTGCTGCGCATCGGCAGCAGGAGTCTAAATCTGGTCCTATGTTATAATCTAACAACACTAATAATTCTTTGTCCTTCCATCATAAAGTGACAACTATTAGTGAGCATGCAATGCACAAGCTTTCCACTCGCACAGTGACCCTTTTATCATGTATGCATGTTCAAACCCCTCTAAATTGTTATCTAGCCAGGCAAAATGTAGGGTCCTATATGGAGCCCAACTTTGTATTTTTCTTATAAAATAGGAAACACCATTTGTAATTAATTTTCGGTTTGCTTCTATAAAAATGTTTGCTCTGTTTTCTGAGGTTCCTGGATTGACAGTGATTTTGTTCAAAGTCTGGAAATGGAGATACAAGACTTATTTACCCTGTTGATGGAGAGCTGTACTTGTGAAGAATTCAACACTATAATGAAGTATACTTTACATGGACTTGAAGTCACCCACATGTGGGAAAACAATTATAAGGTTGGATATATTTGATTTCTGTTTATGCTGTAAACTTTTATCAATTTCTCAGTTTTAATCACATCAATATAAAATGTATAGACACTGCTATCATTTCCATGCAGAAGAGTCAGAAGTTAAGGTATGTCCTGTGAAAATGCAGTTGCTAGCTGTGTGATCATATATATTTGTGGTTATTGTGGCTCTATGGTGGCAGATCCCTATGCATCTTGGTTATCTGAATGCATAGTAAGTAGATATCCATATTCGGTCCTCCATCCCCTCCCTGTTTGTTTTCCTTTTGATGGGCTTCTAATGTTTCCATTACTTTTACGTATTGCAGTGGGAGGACTGTTATCCACCAGGCACTTTCCTGTAGAACAGTCAGAGATTTGTAGGATATCAAAGTATAATTATTAACTATTTTACAGTACTTCATACACTCCAACAAGCCACACCAAAGCAATGTTCTTAAAGATTAGTGCCTAGATCACCATATTCCCACAAAAGAAAGACATGGCTCCATGCCAATGTGAGATATTACAAATGATCACATAAGACTAAGATTAATTTAATAAGTTAAAGAAAACCAGATATTGTGTATATTTGGTGCACACACTTTGTTTACACTAGGGGCCAGATTTACTAAGGAGCAATTTAATGTAGTGATTGCATGCATTTTCGGCGGATTATAGGTCTTGTAAAAACCTCTTCATGAAAAGTAAGGTCTTTACTAACCGTCAATTTAAGCATGCAATTTGTAAACTACTGCGATGTATTGCGATTAAACTTTAGCGAGTTTAGGTTCAATTCGTATGAGTTGTTTCTAAACTCGCTATAGTTTAAAAGTGTAGATCCTGGCCCTTCAATAAAAGTTTGTTAAATAATTATCCCTCACTAAAAACTCTAAAATGCATAGCACGGCATAAAATTAACCCTTAGCATGCTGCTGCATGTAGTACTGAGGCACAGCATGCCCTTCTATTGCAGCATAAGAGGCAGCATTCCAAGGGTTAAATGCATACTGCCGATTAATTTTTAAGCAATTAGGAGTATTTTTAAACGTTTAAAACATAATTATGGGTGTTTGCAAAAGCAAAATGCGTGCCAATTTCAAATCGACACCCACATCTATGCGATTTTAAATCGTGATTTTTGAGCAAATCTCTAGCGTTTTGTATGTGCACCAGGCTAAAAATCGTAAGAGATTTAAACTAATGTGATTATAAAACATAAACTCATGCCATTTGTTAGTAAAAAAAACCCTTAGTAAATCCAGCGATTTCAAAATCGCTAATAAACACAGCACTTCTCTAGCGATTTGACAC
The DNA here is from genome assembly GCA_011038615.1 of Limnodynastes dumerilii. Taxonomy (NCBI): domain Eukaryota; kingdom Metazoa; phylum Chordata; class Amphibia; order Anura; family Limnodynastidae; genus Limnodynastes; species Limnodynastes dumerilii. Next base: position 80,580 of record WWET01004805.1, on the reverse strand, counting down.
AAATCAACTTTAGTAAATCCGGCCCTAGGTGTCTTTTACTAATAATGCTCCAGCTCCTTATGTTTTTGGCCAATATCATTGGCAAAATAAAAAGAGAGAGATTACACTTTTAAGTATACATACAGTGATAAGTAAAATAATAGGTATTGGTTTTAACAGTGCTGTTCTCACATCTCTAGGTTTAGTTTGAATTACAATACTGTCAATAGTTTCAGAAATCAAACCAGTTCTGTTTGTGGAAAATATATGGATCATGTGCTTATGAGTGTATATATTCCTTTAGAACGGTTTCCTTTTCCTTGGTTTTCAGGGAGCAGTAACAGTGCATGTTTTTCAGGTCTCCATTCACAGGTGTGTTTACTACTGACTGACACATTTTAAATCATATGGTAATCATTACATTATTTGTTATTCTGTGAGGAGACCTGGAAAATATGGATGCTAATGGTCCCCGAGGTTAGAGATTTGGAAACACTAATCTAAGACTTTAACAGGAAAAACTAGTAATGTGTAGATTATATGTATATGAGGCTCTAGTCCTGATTAAGTCCTTAGGTGTTTTGTGGTATTATTTCCCTCTACTTGATGGTAGCATAGTACAATGTGTTATATCCATGGGGCGGGAGCCAATCAGAAAGGAAAGAAAAGACACCCTTGGTACATAAGGCCCAGTGGTAGGAGCCAGAGCTTTGAAGGTTAACGACTCATCCAGCGACCAATGCCGCATATCCAGACATTGGCTCTGAAGTTCCCTGGTCCGCATGTTCCTGCGGCGAGGGGAAGGGTAGCATGACTGGCCCCTGCAGCCTCTACCCCGCTTTCTTTAAGTGAACAGCGCAGGCACTAGCGCCTTCTTATTCTGGCGCTCAGGATATGATGTCATCTAGGAGTCTGGGCACTAGAGGATTTCTTAGTGTGGGGGCGGCCATTTTGGAGTGGCCTATATACTTTTATGAGCAGGCTAAGGCAGGAATTATTCCTCTCTCTTTCCCCCTATTTTTTTATGTCACTGCACAGCCTATTTAAATCAGCTGTTTTCTCTCACAATCTGAGATTTATTCTCTGCCCATGGTGTAAGCTGCTCTTTGCTTGGAGGATCATTACAGCATGGAGGATAAACGGTCACAGACAAGGAGGTCTGGGTGAGTCAGAGTAGTTTCTGTTAGTTAGGGTATTGTGTTTTTGTCTTGCAGTTCTTTGCTTTATGTAACTAATATGTTGCAGATCTAAACCAGCAAGGGGAAGCGGTCCTTTGCTTCCCAAGAAAAACCTAAAGCGAACAAATGTGGACTGTGTGAATCAACACTCCCTGAGGGACACATTAGCCCAACATGTTTGAATTGTGAATCGGCGCACTTACAGCAGGCACTGCCGCAAATGATGCAGTGGATAGCCCTTATGAAGGAGGCCTTCACTGAGACTTTTGTCACCAAGGAGGACCTCAAAAAGATGTCCTTCAAGAGGCCCAGAACTTCGGTATCGGAGCCCTCGGACCAGTCAGATCTGGAGGAGGGGGCCTATGTGCCGGGTGAAGCACCTCTTTCAGACGCAGAATCAGCAGCCTCAAAAGAGGAAGATTTAATAAATCTGGTTATGGTGGATAACCTGCTCAAGCTGATTGCTAAGACCCTCAACATTCAGGAGACCAAGGAAGATGTACAGCTACAAGATCTCATATTCAAGGAACATAAGAAAACACTAAGAAGGTTCCCGGTATCTCAGATTGTGAAAAATTTTATCACTGACAAGTGAAAGTACCCAGACAGAAAGGCCACAATGAATAAATTCATTAAGACATATCCTTTCGCATCAGACGACGCCAAATGGTGGGAAGATTCTCCCAGGATAGATGCAGCCATATCACAAATTTGTAAAAGAACTACGCTACCCATGGAGGATGCCAACGCTTTCAAGGATCCTATGGATCGCAAGATGGAGGTGTCCTTAAAGAAACAACATGTCATCCATGGCGCGTTTTTGAGACCTTCCATTGCCACGGCTGTAACATCACGACTCCTTAGAGTCTGGGGGAAAGAATTAGACAAGTGTATCACCGATGGAGTCAAGAGGAGCGAACTCTCTAAGATTATCCAGGATATGCAACTGGGTATTGAATTTATCTGCAAAGCCTCAATGGACTCAGTGAAACTGGCAGCTCGCTCTATGGTGACAACCGCAGCCACCCGCAGAGCCCTGTGGCTTAAACCATGGGCAGCTGATGCCCAGTCTAAGGCTAAACTAGTAGCTCTCCCCTTTTCCAGTGAATTTCTTTTCAGACCTAAATTGGATGAAATTATCGCCAAAATCTCAGGGGAAAAAATATCTTGGCTCCCCCAGGAAAAGCCCAATAAGAGAGCCTTCAATACCAAGTACAGCAGACCATCTCAAGCTGAAGTAAGAGATGAAAAGCTCTACAGACCGGGCAGATCTTATCAGTGTCTGTTTCAGCAAGGAGCGATTAGACAAAATTTTTGTTCCTTTAGAGGGAGGGAGAATAAAAACTGTTGTCCCTCAAATCAATAACGCCAGAACCCGTGCTCTCCCCCCTCTGCTGGCTGTAGGGGGGGAAGACTACAGCACTTTACAAGCCAATGGATGTCAACCACCACGGACCTCTGGGTGAGAGATGTCAGCCTGATGGGGTATTCTCTGGAATTCCGGTCAACACTTCTGTTAGAAATCTTCAAGGAATCACGGATACCTTGGAACCCAGTGGATCTTTATTGTATTCAAGGGGCTTCAGAATAATCCTAAATCTCAGGGAAGTGAATCGTTACATATACACAAGACACTTCAAAATGGAGTCAATCAAGTCAGTTCTTCCAGGACTCTACAGAGGAATGTTCCTGACAACCATAGATCTTTGGGATGCTTACCTCCATATTCCCATCAGTCTTCTTCACCAGAAGCATCTCAGGTCCAGCATCTTTCAACAACATTTTCAGTACAGAGCACTACCCTTCAGCCTCTCAACCTCCCCAAGAACTTTTACGAAAGTTCTTGCTCCTCTGATAGCGAACCTCCGAGAGGAGGGTATTATGGTCTGGGCATACTTGGACGATCTGCTGGTAGCAGCAAATTCGGAATCTCAAGCAAAGCAACATACTGCCAAAGTTCTCCAGTACCTGCAGGGTCACGGATGGTTTATAAATTGGGACAAATCTCATCTTCAACCACACCAGAACCTGAAGTATCTAGGAGTGATCATAGATACTACACAGGAAAAGATATTCCTGACACCAGAAAGAGCTTCAAAATATTCTGACGAAAATGACCCAACTTAGAAGCCATCCATGGGTCACGACAGAGGACTGCATGCAGCTACTGGGGTTCATGTCCACGGCCATAGATCCAGTGCCATGAGCAAGAGCCAATATGCGTACGTTACAGAGCTACTTTTTTTTTGGCAATGGGACAGAGACCCCAACAACAAGCAGCAAGTAATCTCCCTCCCAGGGTAGGTACAGAAGGATCTGATGTGGTAGGCCACACGACAAAACCTGCTGAAAGGGCAATGGTTCAGACCACCAGAGTACATCCTAGACACAAGCGCACAAGGATGGGGGGCAGTATGTGGATCCCAGATTGCGCAGGGGAGATGGAACTTCCGACTCAGGTCCTCACACTCTGTCTGTTAGACGAGGGCAGTGGTGGAAGCGTGCCTTCACTTTCAACAAATTCTTCAGGATCGAGCGGTCAGAATTCACTTGGACAACAAGGCGGTCGTGGCCTACATCAATCATCAGGGGGGAACCAGAAGCAGGGCCCTCATGGACCAAGCAAGTGTCCTTCTCTCATGGGCCGAAACTCATCTCCTAGACATCTCAGCTGTTTACATAGCAGGCACCGTAAAGGTCATCTTGGACTCCCTAAGCAGGAAGACAGTCCAACCAGGAGAATGGGAGCTAGATCAAGACATCTTCATCAGCTTGTCAGAAAGCTGGGGTACGCCAGACATAGATCTTATGGCCTTGGCCAAGAACAGAAATGTACAGAAATTCCGTGAACCAGGGTCCTGGGGAATAGATGCTCTCTCCCAGAAATGGGATTTTAATTTAGCCTACATCTTCCCTCCAATTCCAGTGATCCAGAAGGTGGTAAGCAAAATTGTGTCAGACCATTCAGTGTTTATAATTGTTCTTCCCTTTTGGCCCAGGAGACCATGGTTCCCTCAAGTTGTCAACTTAATACACAGCCCATGGTTTCTACCTCCAATTCCGGGACTTCTCAGGCAAAGTAAGATCTTACATCCGAATTCGCAATCCCTAAGGCTGACGGCATGGAAGCTGAGATCTCCTTCCTTAACAAGCAAGGCTTCTCAGCAAAGGTGATCAACACTCTGATCAAGGCCAGAAAACTGTTCACTTCTAAGGTATATCATAGAGTGTGGGATATTTTAAGAAATTGGTGTGATGTGAATTCTTATTCTGTAGAACCTCTGTCCATCAATGTTATCCTTGAATTCCTTCAAGCAGGTTTAGACAAGGGTTTAGCTCTCAATACCATCAAAGTTCACATTTCCGCTTTAAATGCAGTTATGGACATGAGCTTTCAACAAATATGTCAAACATTTATTCCAGCTACAATGAGAATGAAGCCCATTAGGAAACAATTGTTACCAACGTGGGACCTTAATTTAGTTCTAGATGCCCTGATAGCCGTTTGAACTGCTCCAGGAAGCACAGTTCAAATTTCTAGCATGGAAGACCACCTTTCTGGTGGCTATCACCTCAGCCAAAAGGGTCTCAGAGATGCAAGCTTTCTAGACAGAAGAGCCTTATACCTGTTTTCATCCAGACAAAGTAGTACTTAAAACAAATCCATAATTCCTACCCAAGGTGGTATCCAAATTCCACCTCAACCAAGAAGTGATTCTACCATCCCTTTTTTCCTTATCCTTTATCGGAAAGGGAGAGATATCTACATACCCTGGATGTAGTGAGAACTCTTCAGATCTATCTTCAGCGTACGCAGGGTTTCAAGGGTCCAAGCAACTTTTTTGTTATTCCAGAGGGTAAAAACAAGGGGGAACCAGTTTCGAAATCCACTATCTCCAGATGGATCAAGTGTTGTATTCAACAGGCCTATGTCAGTAAGGGTTTAGAGACTCCAGTAGGCCTCAAAGCCCAGTCAACCAGAGCCATGGCCACGTCCTGGGCTCATAGGGAATCGGCTTCTGTTCAAGAGCTCTGCAAGGCCGCCACTTGGTCATCCCTTCATAACTTTGGCAAATATTATAAATTTAACCTTATTGCCTCAGAGAACTCTAGATTCGGCAAGAGAGTTCTTAGTGCGGTCCTTTAGGTCCTGGGTGAAGGTGGTGGTCTCTTATTTTCACTTGGTGTTTTTCGTTCCACCCTTTGGGATAGCTTTGGCATGTCCCATTGTAGTATGCTGCCATCAAGGAGAGGGTAAAGGTAAATTATACCTGATAATTGTATTTCCTCGATCTTAAAGGCAGCATAGTTACTTCCCTCCACTGGCAGATATTCTTGTGTTTCTGTTTTGTGTGGCCAATTCTCTTTTTTTTTTTTTTTTATAGCTCTATGGAGTAAGAAGACACAGTGCAGTGGAGGAGGGTCTTTTTTATGTACCAAGGGTGTCTTTTTATTTTATTTATTTTTTTTCCTTCCTGATTGGCTCCCGCCCTGTGGATATAACCCATTGTACTATGCTGCCATCAAGATCAAGGAAATACAATTATCAGGTATAATTGACCTTTTCCAGATTTAATGGCTTTTATGGATCCATCCATTGGTTGTTTTTACCAACACCAGACCCACCTGCCACTGCAGATTCTTGGCTTTGCTTTGAAAATGCCTACAGCGAAATACGTGTTTGGTGTTTTCTGCTGCAGCTTCACTCCCTCTACACACTGATGTTTCTGGGCATCAAACCTATGTATCCTAATGGCACACACTTCAGTTACTCAGGTGACGGTACCATTAGCTGCCACCTGCACCGTAGGGTTGCCACTCTTAGGGCTTACAGCTTTGGATAGGTGCTCTTGTAGGGTACAGCATATATAGTTTATCTGTCAAAGTGCTACCAAAGATATTGGACCAGATTCAGACTCCCGCACGCTTTCCGTGTGTGCAGGAGTCTGTAATAACGCGAGACAGAGGGGAGTGCACACCCCCTGTCACTCCCCTCTGTTGTGCGGGCTTTATGACAGCTTACGCTGCCATAAGCCTGCATTAAATCAGACGTACGACCGCTGATCCGCTACAGTGTGTGTGTCCCCTCCCACACTGTACAATTTAAATGCTTCCCCCCCTGCCCGGCAGAAGTGAAGCACAGCCCACTTCCTCGGAATTGTTGCTACGCTAGTAGTAACCCTAGCGTAACATCTGGAGGTTGCATGTGCCCTCTAGTGAAGGCATGTGCGTGTGTAAGTGACCTGCGTTATTCAATCTGAATCCGGTCCATTATCTGCTATATTAGCAGTGCTCAGTGGTGCTCCCATATCCTCTTCATATAGCCATGAATAGTACACTAGGGATATTCAGTGTTCCTTACAATACAAATGGCTAACTTAAATGCTTGTTTGGGAGCCATTTACTCAACTGGCTTAATACCATGAGAGAGGGAATTAATATTATATATGTGTGTGTGTGTGTGTGTGTGTGTGTGCGTGCGTGCGTGTGTGTGTATGTATATATGTGTATATATATAGAT
>WWET01004805.1:57208-73739 GCA_011038615.1 Limnodynastes dumerilii | reverse complement strand
ATGAAATGAAGAAACCTTAACAATATGTTAAGCCTCAAGGTTTTTTGGCAATGAAATATATATGAAATATAATATTCCATTGACAAAAAACCTTAAGGGCTTAACATCTCTTATTAAGGTTTCTTACAATGACACAAAATCAAAGCTCTTTCAAACTTTACCACTTAAACTCCAAAAAGCAATGAAATAATGACATTAAAACTGGAGCCTTAGTAGATGTGTTGTTAAGCAATACAGACAAGAACTGTTCAGCTCTGGAAAAAAAAACATGTGCATTAGGCAGTCTATAAGCACTGTGGGCGCAGATGCCTCAAGGCCTTTTCCTCCACCATGTCACCATTCCTTTACCCGGAAATTATTCGCACAAATCTGTGAACTAGCGGCTCCACCATTTTGTAAGTGACCATAATTTCACTTAATAATTAGGGCTCAGTTTTTAGCTAATTATGGCATTTTAAAGGTATATTGTGTCTGTAAAGCTAAAGGAACATGTCCATTAAGGATCCAGCCTTAATGTCCAATATAGTCAGTCATAATGTCAGTGTATGAAACCTTAATAAGACAAGCTTAAATGCAAAGATTCTTTTATATGGAATTTCATATTTTTTTAATATAGTTTGCATGCTTGTTTTTGATCCCCAGAATATAACCTTACATTTTTCAATGTTAAACCACATTTTGCATTTGGCTACCCAAACCTTCAGTTTATTCAAGTCCCTCTGCAGAGAAACAACATCTTATAATGACTTTATTACCTTGCATAGTTTAGAGTCATCTGCAAATAGGAAAACCTTGCTATCTAAACCATCACTAAGGTCATTAAATATATAAAAAAAAAGAGTGGCCCTATTGTGTATACTTGAGGTATACCACTTAAATCTTTGACCAATTACAAAATGTTCCACTTATCACAACTCTTCCCTATTCCCTGTTCCTTTCTCAAAGGTCATATTGTTGGAAAATAGGGAAATGGTGAACATTGCCAACATGTACTAGCCTAAAATTATATTCTATCCCTTTCTGATATTCTTCAAAAGGATTTATTTTTTTGAATGATTTTAATCACTTCTTTCCCCCACTGTCCTAAATAATGTTAACTATTTATTTATTTTTTATTAATCTCATACAATATCGGTGTCAATGTGTAATTTGTTTCCACCTTAAGGCTCACAATTAAATTAAATGTAAAGATTTTTTTGAAAAAATGTTTATGATTACTTTCCTTTGTTTTTATCTCCCCCCAAGACCCCTCTTCCACCCCCCCACTTAAATTTTTTACAATATTCTTTTTGGAAATATGGTATTATGATAATATATGTGGCACTACATTAAAACAGGTTGTTTTGTATTGCAGGAAATGTTTGTTGGCATCACACTGACAAAACTTCTGCTTAACTGTCCATTAAAAGAAGACAAAAGAAAATTATTCTGGTTTACAGCTTCTCAAGTCACATCTGCACTAGTAGTAGGTTTTGAAAATCTAATCATTTTGTGGAGAAAGAGAGCAAATTGAATAACCTCAGGAAGTGCAGTTTACAGTAAATTACTGATGATGCCACTTAATATATTGCTTGGTTTTAATATTTTTATAACTGTCTCTTGTCTTTTGCAGAGTCTTGGTAAAGAAGCTTGCAAGAAACGCTTTCTGCTGCTTAGCATTGTTGGGCCTGTGCTGGAAACTATTGTCTTGTTACTAAGGCAAGGAGAAATTGATTTGTCAAATCCCCACCATGTTACACTATCATTTAGCATCCTTCTTGCCGTGCCACTGGATAACTTGAAGACTGAAGAATATTACAGCTTGTTCCTGGCAATACATGAAGTGCTGTTTTCCATTCTGCAGTGTCATCCTAAGGTATTTTAACATTCCAGCATTTCTTAATCCTAGGAATGTGCAACAACGCTTATTTGGTTCAATATTGTTTCATTTAGAATGCAACAAATACAAAAATAAGATTCAGTTGGCACCTATATTCAGTTTAACATGTAAAGTTTGAAATATATGCATTTAACTAGTTAAAAAATATACTAAAATATGATCACTGATGTCTTTCACTATGTTTCTTTACATCTGCAAAAATGTGTCTTCTATGTTTAACTATTAACCCCATATCTTATTAAAGAAACTGTAAATGCATGGCTTAACTTTGCTCTTAAAAGTTTGACGTGACTATGTACTGCCTTTTCTACAACAGTTATGAAAGAACTCAACGTCTCTGTCAGTAACAATGAAATATATGAGGTGAAACCTAATTAAGCACTCGCACAAAAGCATCAATAGATTTCTGATACATAACCATAAACCCTGTGAGGCCCACATGAAGGGGCAACACTAAACATTTCATCCTGAATGCCACATACTATACATCAACAATTAACCATGTAGCTGCCTATATGTTAAACCGTAAATGCATCCCAATTCAAATATACTAAATTAAAATTAGGAACAGGATAGGTGGGCAGCTAATGCAATCTGGTCCAGTCCTACTTCTTCAGGAAGTCAAAAGGGAGCTTATACTTTTCCAGTAGTATACTATCCTAATCCTCACAGGCTGTTCTGAAGCATCCTTACTTCTCCTTTAAAATTCCACTTCCTATAAAGATAGTTATAGGCCATTCCCTTTTTTATGTTTCTGTTATTCCAGATGGCATGGCTATGTTTTATGAAAAAAAATCTTTCATCATAACACCATTTTGGAGGTCACAGATTAAAGTTACTGATGTGCATCATTCAACCTTCTTCAATTCTATGGTTATATTTTAACAGGTGGCAAACGTTGTGACCATTTCCTAAGAGTAGTTCCAAATTTTCTAAAGTTCTGTTTAACAACCATAATGCCAGAATTGACCATGTCATTTGTAGATAATTACATCTACCTTCCCTTTCTTTTTTATAATATTTAAAATGCACTATTTATCCTATGGAGCTGTAGCTCCCAGCAAGCACTTTACCTTATTCTTAGCTATAAAACCTTTTTCGAATTGGATACTCCTAACAATAGAATTCCCCACAGGAAGTGCAGTATTTCTTGGCGAATCCCTTTTTTTGTCACAAGTCACTAGATTTCCTCATCACCTTATGTTCGGCATTTTCTTGTTGTGCACACCAGCCTTCCAAGTGCAGTATTTGAGTTTTGCAAGGGCACAGCATGCACAATCTGCTACTGGGATCCTCTTACCAGTAATACTCACCGGTCCATCCATTGTGTCTCCTGGGGTTCTCTGAGGCAGTTGTGGCCCCAATGATACCGGCATCCTGTATGTTTCGGCATGCAGTTTAGCTATCTCCCCCCACAATAAAGAAAATTGTTTGACAAATTTGACAGCATCTGAGGCTCCAGAATGTCTCACACAAAACAAATCCATTACATCCATTGTCCTGTACAACTAAATGTTTCTAGGTTTTGTCCACAAGCAAATATAAGCTGAATATTCACTGAGTTACCTAATAATAGATGTTAAACAAATGTAGTAATAAAAAATGGTACTACCACTAAAATAAGTTACAAAAATACATTAAAATATTGGATTGTCCAGGCCTAATCAGTATAATTTTTTTTATTTTATTTTTTATGCTTTTAAATACAATGCTTGTAAGGTTTAAAAAAAAAAGTTTTAACCTTAGGTGATACAAAACTGTCCTTTCAATAAAAGACAGGTTGGTGGCTATTGCAAGGCATGAGAGGGCCTGAAAGATTAACACAGCGGATTAATTAGTTCAAGGCTCCAAAAATGTTTATAGAATTTTTGGCAGCAGATATTTGTGCTTTGCCTAAAAATGTATTCAACACACACATATGCAAACCATTTACTTACCTGCTGATATCTGTTTGTCCTGTGTGGTTTGTGCTGTCTGGCTAATGATTGTGAGGGACAACCACTTTAGCTTATCCACAGAGGAGGTCCCCTGTGGGTACTAATTATTTGCCGGCTAAAACTGCAGGGATAGTCAATATTGTGCTTCTATCCCAATAGTTTCAGCAGATGAACAAGGGAAAAAGAGGTCACAGTGTGACTTCACCTATCATTTTGTGGAATATAACGGTGGTTGCTCATTCATGTGAATTTGTTCACCAGGTGTAATTTTCGTAATCTTTTTGGTGACACGGAGACCGCTTAAAACACCCCAAAGGTATATGATATGCTGCTTCAAAACAGAACAAAGCACTGAACTAATCTAATGTTCTTTTTATTTTATTTTTTATTTTTTACTCCTTAACCTTTGATTTCTGAAGATAAAATGTGGTTTCAAAACCAGTATATGCATTGCTCCAACAAAAGTATATGCAAGTTAGGACAAATTGTTTAAGAATGTGTTTTTGAATTATATCTGAATATGAATTGTTGTGTAACTTAAATAAGAAACCATCTTTTGCATGATATATTCACCCAAGTCACTTTCTTGTTTGGTGGTCTCTTAAATGTTTGAACACTGTTTGTAAACATCAACAGGCAGATTTTGTATTGAAGGTGGATGGTTGGATGTTGTCTGATATTATAGACTTGGGTGTTTTATTTTTTTTATAAATCTCTTATTCCTCATGGGGAACTGCTTTCTTGCTGAACTGCTTGTATTTATACATGCAGTCCAGCATGGCTAGGAAAAAACAACCCTACTGAAATAGGGCCGTTCTAACCGGTGACCCACACCCCCCGCTTAGAAAGATGATATTGTGAAATAGGGACAGTCAAAAGTTCCTTTTTGGCTGTTCCTATTTTGAATACCCCTCTAATTTCAATTTTTTTTGTTAAGAATGGGCGAGTATGCCTATAGCATACTCACCCATTCATTTTCGCAAAAAAGTCAAAAACGCTGCTGCTGGACCCGCCAGGTTAGTGTTAGGTTGGGATTAGGGCCATGGAATGGAGGGTTAGGATTAGGGTTAGGGTCAGGCTGCCGGGAAGGGAAGGTTAGGATTTGGGTAATAGAAAGGGAGGGTTATGGTTAGAATTAGGGGAAGGGTTGGGGTTAATTTTGCTGCTTACCTTTTGGAGCACCGTGTTCAGTGCTCCTGGGATCGATTGCTATGCCTCAGAACTGGCTGGGAAAAAATGGCCCTATCGAAATAGGGCTGTTCTAACCGGGGACCCATACCCATTTATACTCTGGCTGGGGTGGCTTGTGAAAACGGCCCTAGGGTGTACTTTCACACTTATTACTGAGGACAATGTCCATGCCTTTAATTTGGAGTTACAGCTAATTGTGTTTCTCTGTAGTGTTTGCTTTGATTTTTCTTTTTGTCACACATATTAATGTATTTTTCCTTTTCTTTACCTTAAGGCAATGTTAAAAGCAGTTGCAACGTTTTTAAACAGTTTCCATAGATTGGTTGCTTCAGTCATGCATGAGGGGCAACAAAAAACTGAAGAAGGTAACATTTGTACAATTTTCTTGCTAAATATGTTCACAATTGTAAATTATAAATCCATTTCCATTGAAAATGACGGCATTGGGATTAGCTTGTAATAGTAGATTCTATTAGCTTTTTGTAAATTGCCTGAATGTTGAAATGCAAAATTAATCAAAATCTGATGATTATATTAAGTAATCAGTACTGCAGTATTGTACTCTGTGTGCTGTAGCCACTATATCATAAAATATCACTTTCTTGTAACAAACTTTTACTGTGCTTACTATTTTCAAAGGTACACCTTATGAATCAGAGACCATACTAAAATGTGCACAACTAGTGGAGCGAATGTATACTTACATTGCTGCAAGAACTGAGGAATTTACTGTATTTTCTACTTCCATTGTTTCCCAATATGTCCATGAACTACAAAAGGTATAATTTTACTCATCATTTGGCAAATTTTGTTTTAATGTCCAGCAAAACATGAGGTTAGTTTGTATAGACATGAGTGAGAATGGTTGGCAGAAGATTGTTGTGCCTAGTAAGTTTTAAAAAGCTATTTATTTGATCCTTGATTATTAAAACTACTCAGATATTCTGGGAGTATGGAAAATCAGTATTATATGTTATTTGGTATTGTTATTGTGTTTTATCTATGGTGAAACTAGCAAACACAACTGTAACAAAATGGTATAATTTTGTAAATATGATATGCCATGTCCCTTTGAATCTAGGTGACTCTTCAGTTTGCTATAAAGAAGCATTTAACAGAAGGAATATTTCACATTATGGACTTATGCATTGATCGGGATATCAAGTTCTTAAATGCATCTTTACAAATGGAAGCGAGAGAAGTGTTCAAAGAATTGTACAAAGAATATACTAGCCAGCACAAAGCAAAGGGCCATGGAGAAGAAAAATATACAGTATTATAATTGTTTTTGTACATATGTCTCTCCGCATGTATATGGTAACTTGTGTGATGTCACATTCCAGATGAAATTTATATTACAATGTTAATATAACATACAATACTAGTTAAATATAATTACAATAAAACATTAATCAACTTAGCTTTACATTTTGTGCCCTACAGATAACAGAGAGAAAATGATTCAAATAAAAAAATAGCTTTGATGTATATCCTTCCTTCCTTCTGGATCTTGTGCAGCACCATGAGATCACAAAGCACTTTACAATTTTAACAATCATAACAAAACTAGGTTGTAATAGAAAGACTGGGTAAGTAAGAGGGCCCTGCCAGAGGCTTTCTCTCTATATGACACTGGGGATTGATACATAAGGGCAAGGGTTTGGTATGGCTAGTCTTAAGAGCGGAGTATAAAGTATTACTTAAAAGATTCTATATAAATAGGCTGCTGACTCATTTGCGCTTGCTCATTGTAGTAGCTTTCATCCTAAAGTGAAGCTTGCAAACTTAAGTGAGTTTGATATGGAAACCTGTTTCACTTCATTAATCATTATTATTTTAATTTTATATTATTCGTTTAATTCACATTACTTTAACTTATAGATTATATCTATTTATCTTAGACATATCTTAGTGTTGTAACCGCATATTTACATCCAGACTTTTTCACTTTTAATTATTAGTTTTTATTGTTTTTTATGACATACAGCATAAAAAGAAAAGAAATCCCCAACCCTACCCCGGCACTGCTATTGCATTAATCAAAGAAAGCCCACAGACCTGAGATTGTAAACAGAGCATATTCCATACATCGTAATTATTCTGCATCCAGGGTATATATTAGAGTACTATAAATCTTATACAAACATATAATTATGGAAAACAGGTAATGCGACCTTCAAGAGAAATCAACACTGCCATAAAGCTCATCCTCTTCAGATAATATATGGCATAGTTTACTTATCTCCCTACACTAGGCGTAGGTTATGCGTGGTACTTAGGGTATGAGGAGGGGGGAGGCATCGCCAGGGTGACCGTATGGCCATAGGTTAAACTAAGAAAAAGGGCCTCTACCTGCCTGTTTATCAACCCCAAAGGGGTAAAATCACATTAGGTTTTCAGAGCATTCTTGAGTTAAACTAAATGGATTCACACCAAAGCGTCCAAATATTATAATATTTATGAAGAGCCCTCCTTTGCATTTAAAGGTGTCTCTTATGTCCAACTGTGTCATTAACCAGGGCAATTTAATTTTGGATTCTAGGAGGATCTGGAGCCAACCAAGATCTGGCAATAACAACCTTTGTGAGTGTAGAGAGATTAAGCACATATCTATAAAGAATGACATTAAACAGTTCTTCAGCATTAGTTCCAAATTGTACAAAGGGGGTGGGGGTTCCTTTGCCGTGACTCTGGCACATGACCAGACATCCTCCCAAAAACAATACTTGAGGGCAGGCCCACATCATGTGCCAAAAGTCTGCCCCAGGTACACCACACTTGGTACACTCAGAAGAGAAGTGGAGGCCAAGTTTGTACATGCTCAACGGTGTGAAATAACCTTTGCAGGATATAAAAGTACACTTGTTGAAAGTGCAAGCGGGCCGTGGCCTCCTTGATGCACCCCACCATGTGATCCCAAACCTCATCATCTAGCGGTCCAATATCAGCTGACCATTTAAGGCGCAATTCAGCCAGAGTATTTATCGTGACCGCTCCATTGAGTGTACTGTATATTTGAAATGACCTTGTGTTGGCCCAAGTCCTTTAGTAACAATTTAGTTATGAAATCTTTAATAACGGGAACCACATTTCTAAATTGAGATGCCAAGATGTACCTGAGCTGTAAATACGCAAAGAAATTGGATGCAGGAAAGTGAAATTCCTCCCTCAGTTGAGCAAATGTCTTTAGCACCCCATTCAAATACAATTGGCCTACCATCTTTAATTGGGTGTATGACCAGATATTGTGAATTTGGAGGGAAAGTATTTCAGGGTAATTCCTGTTGCCCCACAACGGGACTTCTGGGTCCGTTCCCTCACTCATTAACAGCTGCCCAGTTTGCCTCCATACCTCCACAGCCTGCCTGAGCAAGGGACAAGCAGATTTTCCTGTTATGCCCGCCAATAAGGTTTGTAAAGGAGACAGGTTAGGAAATAATCTATGCACCATGGGCCTGATCCAGAGCTACGATGTTACGCTGAGCGCTACAGCGCTCAGTGTAACATCGGTGCTCTGGCCCGACACTCCCCCTGTGCGGGCGTATGGCCCTTCCTTACACCGGCTGAAGGCTACCCTAGCTTCGCCCGACGTAAGGAAGGGGCCATACGCTCACACAGGAGCGGATGGCCGCCCAGCCCGCCCCCCCAGCCCGATTTTCTTACCTCAAGCTAGCCTAACTTCAGCCGGCGTAAGGGAGAGTTGATACGCTGGGACGGCAGCGTTAGTACGTTAACGCCGCCCTCCAAGCCTCATGACCCTCCCGCCCCCCTACACTAACTAACTTCAGCGTAGGGACGCTGGGGGATGTCCCCTCCAGCGTCCCTACGGCGCTACTATGGACGCCCGATCAATGATCGGGCGTTTCCATAGTGACGGCGGGCAACATCTGCCCGGCGCATGCGCATTAGAGCTACGGCCGCCCTACTAGCGACGGCGGCCGTAGCTCAGGATCAGGCCCCATGACTTTAATTAGACCCGTCGGACCTGTTTCATTAACCCATGGAATAAAATGTACAAGTTGAGAGGCCAAATAGTAATTTTTTTTAAAGATTTTGCAGGGCAAAACCCCCTCCCAATTTTGGCTGGCAGAGAGTTGCAACTTTGAGTTTAGGTTTACGCCCAGCCCATATGAACGATGATAGCAGACCGTTAAGTGTTGCAAACATTTTATGGGAATATAGACCAGGGAGTGCTGCAGTACATATAATATTATTTGGGATGGATTAGCATTTTGACCAGATTGATTATTCCAGTGGCTGTCAATGGAGTCATGAAATTTATTTTTAAAATAAGTATAGGAAGTAAGTGAAGCGGGACAAATTCTTTAGCCCTCTGGGTGACCCAAATTTATCAACAGAGTCACCAGCTGATAGTCCCCCTATGTTTGAATTTGCACGAATAAGGCATGTTAGAGGCTCGATGGCCAACTCTAAAAGTGCCGGAGACGGGGCAGCCCTGCCTCGTGTCTTTCCCCAGTGCGAACAAGCCAGAGTTGTGTCCATTAATACATATCCTGGCTGCAGGAGCAGAATAAAGCAATTTGATCCAACCAAAAAAAGCAGTTGCCAAAGCCAAATCTATGTAGCATCTCACAGGTAAGGCCACTCAACAGAGTCAAATGCCTTAGCAGCATCTAAGGATAGCACCGTGGCCTCTGGCATGGACCCATCAGTTAGCTGAATGTGAGTAAATAACCTACGGAGATTTGTGGTGATAGATTTTCCCGGCTTGAAGCTAGTTTGGTCAGGGTGAATAATCTGGGCAATTACCTTATTCAATCTAGTTGCCAGTAATTTAGCTAGAATTTTAACGTCTGTTGAAAGATGAAAAATTGGGCGATAGGATTCCGGATAGAGAGGGTCCTTGTCCGGATTAGGTATCATAATAATAAGAGCCTCCAGCATGGACGAAGGAAGCTCTGTAGTCTCAAAAAATATGTTGGAAGACAATAAAGGGACAAGGGACAAAAAGTTAGAAAAGGTTTTATAAACCTCCACAGGGATGCCTTGCGATTGAGGCAGGAGCCTATGACTCCCAGTTCCTGCTCCGAAAAGGGGGCATCTAATAGATCCACTGACTCCTGTGGGAGGGTACTGAACTGGATCTGTTCCAAGTAGGCTGCCAATTAAATAAAAATTAAAGAGCACATTCACTATTTCTGAATCCTTGCTATGCAGGCCTCCTCCAGGGTCACAAACGGCCAGGATGATGTTATTACCTCTAGTCACCTTTACCAGACACGCTAGATAGCTACCCCCTGCATCCGTCTGTGAGTATAGGGAGTGTTTTGCAAATAAAAGCCTTAGTTTGGACTTATCTAGGAGGTAATCTGTCCACTCCCTCTGACACCGCTGCCAGGACACTCGATCAATCGGGTCTGTAAAGGGTAAGTATCGAGCCTCCAGCTCCCTGTAGGCTTGTTCTAACTCCACCTCCTTTTGAAAACGCTTAATGCTGGACACCCTTTTTATGAGTGTACCATGCATAAATGCCTTGCCTTGAAGGCGTCCCATGTAACTGAGGCCCTGACTGAGTCACCATTATTTACAAAATAACTTTCCCAAGAGGCCACCAGATCCAATCTCGTTCCCATTAATGTCAACCAGAAAGGATTTAACTTCCAGAAATGGATACCTCTGTCACCTTCCAAGGTGAGGGATAGGATAGGTGGGGAGTGGTCAGAGATTCCCCCGGACATGTAATGCACCCTTTCCACCTTAGGTAACAAAGTCTGAGACACTAGGACTAAGTCTATGCAGGAAAGGGCGTTATGAGAGGTGGATTGACGGGGGTATTGGCGCTTCTGCGGGAATCTAATCCACCAGGGGTCTATCAAGTCAAGTTCACTAACCAATTTAGCAAAGGGTATGGGGCCAGGGGCCAGAACTGTCATCCGTTCATGCCATCCAGAGCCTGGTCCAGAACATTATTAAAATCACCCAGGCACAACACTTCCACTTCTGGGGATTGGAACATAAAAGTAGCCGCCCGGCTAAGAACCTTAGTGCTGTATGGGGGAGGGATATACATACCAAGAATTATCAATGGGGAAGAGTACACCACTGCCCTCAAGAATATAAAACGGCCATAGGGATCCACTTGGGCCTGCTAATGCACGAACTGCACATGTTTGCAAATTAATATTGACACCCCCCGGGAGTTATTGGTGTAGGGAGAATGGTAAGCCCATCCCACCCAGGGGTGTTTAAGTGAAAGGAGATGACTACCAGTAAGGTGTGTTTCCACCAAGCATGTGATATCTGCAGCATCATTTTTAACTTGTCTTAGGACCAAAGATCTTTTAACACGGTCATTCAAGCGCCTTATGTTCCAAGTAAGAAAAGACAGCCCCCCTGCCCCCTAAAGCACCATATGGAGTGTTGACAGAGAGATGAGCAGTGATCAATAAAACAACAATAGTAAAATTCTTAAGTGCATACATCACATTAATCCAAGGAAGAAACTAACCAATAGCAGTGCCTTCTAACCACCCTAACCAACCCTGTATTCCCATGTAAAACTATTGGACACCTGTTTCCCTAAACAAAAATGAATTACTTATACCAACAGTTTCCCACCTAACCGTAAAGGTAAGGGAGAATTTAACTAAACACTAAACTATAATTAAGTAATTACAAGGGCTTATCTACAATAAGCTATATCTAGAGGGAGTTAGCCCCTGCTAATAAGAACAGGGGTCTACCCACCGCCCAAAAAGCGTCTTAGCTATAAGGGTGAGATTAAAGTCCAGGGAGTCAATTTACGCTTCCGCTGGCAGCACCGACAGAACTCAGATCTAGAGGGACGGAGGGTATTTTTGTTTTTCTGTGGTTAGTTACATGGTTATTTATATTAAATTATTATTAAGTTTCAGTTTATATTTTTAATTTGATAGATTGTACTTATGTATATTATATTTTTCATCCTATAATCATATTTACATATTGCTTGTTCTGATACAGAGTATAATATAATATAATATGTATGAAACCGTGACAGTATTGCTACCTCCTTATAGTATTATGGTTATACGTAAATTTAATGTTATATCTGAACTCTGTCCGTGTCCATAACACTACATCACTATATAGTGCAAGTAAGGTTTGAATGTATTGTCAGCATATGCATTAATATTTTTGTTGATTATTTAATTTTCCTATTTAATTTTCCTATTTTTTTATTTATTAATAAGAATCTGAGGATTAATATGATTTTGTCCTGTTGAAAATTTTTTTTTTTAATCATGCAAAACAACAATTTTTGCACAATATGAATTCTCTATATTGGAATAAATCAGTGATACATATAAGAACTCCTTTTTTACTTTATTGTTGAAAGAATCTCCAGGTGCTAGTTGATTGGGAACCTTATTTAACAACACCTGTTATTTAATACAAAGAAATCCTTCTGAGGAAACCGCAATGTGGCTGCTGCGGTTAAACACGTAAAGGTGTGGAATAATTTCGTCTGGCCAGACTATATAGTTTCCATTCACATCCAACACTGGAACTTTGTATATTTTGACCCTCCAAACTGCCGTACCAACATCTTTCTCCTGTGAATCTATTTAACCACCGAGTGATCTACGGGACTATAGCTGCTACTACTCCGTGCTGGATCCCAATCGGACCTATCGGTAGGTGGGAGCCCTGCCGGAAGTCTACTTTCAACTGCATAACAGCCTCCTATACTCGGGAACACAGGAGACCAGGTACGAGAGCATTGGGTAACTTAATACTGTGCAGGGACACACAGTATAGTAGCGCTGATTTGTATGCGCATATTCCCTGCCCGTATCCAGAGGGTACTACGCTGAACATCTGTTTTAAACTGTGTCTGACTGTTTTATCAGAGAGATTTTCTCCTTAGTGACCAAAAATCAAAACAGTTTTACAGGAATTCTTCTAATTAATACGGTGTTGGACTTGAATTCAAATGAGTTTATCTCATACTACCTATCCTATCGTCTAAATCCCTGCAGGGTACACTAGAAGACGATCAGAATTAATAGTGGCCAACGAATGATATATATTGTTTAAACATATTGCAATATATGCTTTTATTCAATTCATGCATTTATATTTATGATTTTTTTGCTTTTATTATTCAATAAATTGTTATTGTATTGAAGGAGCTGTATTGGTTTAATTTGCTCACCCCTTTTTAATCAACAAATTTTAGTCTTGTGGTGAACATCGTCGCCACAAGTATTTTGTATAGTACAGAAATTAGATGGGTAGGGGCCAATGGCGCAACACACAGGGCTTCAAATGAGAACAGGGAGCGACCTATATGGAACTTAAGTGGCGAATCTGCAAATATGCCCAGAAGTCTCTGCTCTGGAGGGAGTGAGTCTCAGATAGCTCAGAGAAAGAAAGGAGAGACCCTCGCCCCATCAGCTGGTGGACCCTCAATTGGAGAGGATAAGTCACATCGTGAGCGAAGGTGTCTCCAGCATTGGAGTGTAGGGTTCAATGTTGGGTGGTTGATGTGGGGAATAACCCGCAGCCAGGGTGTGATGTGCAGTGGAGTGGGAGAAAAATAATTTTCTAGAGTAACCCATTAGCGAGCATCATGTGGCCGAGACCACTCCAGTATCCTAGTCAGCATTACTGCCCAGTAGTAATCCTTGATAAAAGGGAGTTGAAGACCTCCTCTATCCTTGTTACGAAAAAGGGTGGTCTGAGGACACCTGGTTTCTCATTCCAGACAAACCTCCCAATGGCATGTTGAATTCCCTTGAAGTAGGAGTTAGGAATGGCGATTGGGAGGGGCTGTAGGAGATACAAAATTTTGGGTAAAACTGACATCTTAACCACGTTAATTCTCCCCATCCAGGAGAAGTCCTTTATCGACCATCGCGAGAGGTCCTGTTTAATTGTAGTCAACAAGGGGGGGGAGTTTGCTTGCAACAAGGCCGAGGCAGATTTGGTGAGGGTAACCCCCTGGTACTTCAAGTGGGAGGGGTGCCAACAAATGGGAAAACTTTCTTGGAGGGATTGGGTGGTTGAAGTAGCCAGGTTTAACCCAAGAGCCACTGACTTGTCAAAATTTATTTTCAAATTAGAGAGCGCTCCATACCAAGAAAGCTCCTCTATAAGACTTGGTAGAGATGTCATAGGGGAAGTGAGAGTAACAAGAAGGTTGTCTGCAAAGAGGGCCAGCTTAAAATCTGAGTCCTGCACTCTGATGCCCCGTATGTTGGAATTCTGATGTATAGATCGAGCCAGGGCCTCCATGCAGAGGACAACAATGAGGGGGGAGAGAGGGCAACCTTGGCCTGTTCCATTATATATCCGGAAGGGGTCAGATAGGCCCCCATTTACCCTAATCTGGGCCAAGGGTGACTTGTATAGCGCTAAGATTTGGTGTAGGCATAGTGGGCCAAGCCCCAGATGCTCTAAGACCCCTTTTAGGAAACCCCAGTCCACCCTATCGAAAGCCTTCTCCGCATCTGTAGACGAGAAGGGTTTCAGGGCTCTCGTTAGTTACTTGATGAATAAGGCTAATGAGTTTAGTGGTGTTATCTCGGGCTTCACGTCCTGGGAAAAACCCCACTTGATTGTTATGGATCAGCTCTGGAAGAAATTGCTTTAGCCTGTTAGCCAATAACTTTGCATACAGCTTAAGATCTACGTTTAACAGTGATATGGGTCTGTAACTGGCCCACAGGGAGTGGTCTTTACCATCCTTGGGTATAACTGTGATGTGGGCCGACAACGAATTGGATGAAAAGTGAGAGGTGTTCAATATCTGGTTATAGGCTGCCAACATCAAGGGCATTCATTTATCTTTAAACATTTTATAGTAGGAGATGGGAGAGCCATCCGGGCCAGGACTTTTCCCATTAGGGGAGGACTTAATGGCCATATCAAGTTCCTGAATTGTAAAAGGGGATTCAAGGGAGATAGCATCTTCCTGAGAGAACTTGGGGTAACCACAATCAGTGAGATATTGCTGGATCAGGTGAACTCTGTCTGGGGCAGATTGGGATGTAGGGGAACCCAAATTGTAAAGGGAGGAATAGTATTGATGAAAAGTTTTAGCAATGGCCGCATCCACATGATGCACCCGGCCACTGTCTTCAGTGATAGAAGGAATATATGTCCGTGCCTTCTCCGTTCGCAGTGCCCTAGCTAACATACGGCTGGGTTTGTTCCCCCACTTAAAACATTTAATCTTGCATCTACAGACTGCTGCCTTAGTTTGGAAATTAAGGAGCTCGCCAAGAGCCTTACGGGTGTCGGTTAGTTCCTTAAGTATGTTCCTAGAGAGTGATTATTTATGGAGCGATTCTAAGTCAGAAATCTTCTGGAGGAGTTTATCCCTCATGGCCTCTCTTTGCTTCTTTAGATATGATCCCAATCGTATACACTGTCCCCGGAGGACACATTTGTGTGCTTCCCAAAGGGAGATTCTTGAAATATCACCCACATTGTTGAAAGTGATATAGTCTGCCAAGGCTTGTTCCAATTGTTTGTGGGTGTCTAGATTATGAAGGATCGACTTGTTAAGCTGCCAATTCCAGGCCATCTGAGTCTGTCTATGAAGTTGAATAGTTAGATAGACAGGGGTGTGGTCTGACCATATGATGCTAGGTTATGTAAATATGAGTGGTCAAGAAGAAAATAATCTAGTCTAGAATAGTGGTGGTGTACATGAGAGAAGAAGGTGTAATCTGTGTCAGAGATGTGTAGAATTCTCCAGGTAATACATAACAATGATAAGGAAAAGGATTGGGAATCAGCGCAAACCTCAAGCTGCTGAAAGTACACCCTAGGGTAGTCTCATACCCAAAAAACAATGGAAAAACAAAGGGAAGGGGTGTCTGTATCAAGCGCTAGAGGGGTCAAGGGAAGTGCCAAACTAAAATAATAAATAATAAATAATAAATGAATCAAAACTAGTCAGTCTTAAAATATCCAACATAAGGGACAATGTGATAAGTCCACTAGAAAATCCAGGATGTATGAAACCTAGAGATCAAATGAATCTATCCCCTCTCGGGGTAGATACAATAAGGAAAGAAGGTGATAAAAAGAAAAACATTTATTACAATATAAATACAGTACACACCTTAAAAGAGGAACTCAAAGTCCATACCAGGGAAAAGGATGGTAAGAAGCAGGGTCCAAGGAAAAACGTCTGAGATGTAAGAGGGGCCCGAACAGACGTTAAACAGGGGGACACACCGACCACCTGGATGGAACAATGGATACCTTGTGGAGCTGGCTGACTGACGCGTTTCAGGCTCGTCTGAGCCCTTTCTCAAAGTCCTGGCCAGCGTGGGAGACACTTCCTGCTTTAAAAGTGGACGATTCTTCCGATTGGAGGGTATATTCACGTGAATCTTCGCGCTGCACCCGGTGGAACGCATCGTGGAACGCATCCGTCGCGCTACACCAGGTGGAACGCATCGTGGAACGCATCCGTCCGTTAGAGCACTTCCTGACCTATATGTGTCATGAAAAAGGACGGGTGCGTGTAGCGGGGAACAAGGAACATTCATGGTGGAACGCAACT
>WWET01004805.1:40112-57177 GCA_011038615.1 Limnodynastes dumerilii | reverse complement strand
GAGTCTACACGCGGATCCAGTGTCCAGTTAAGGCCCCCCCCCCCCGACTATGAGCACTCCTTCTCGATGGGACTCAACCTCCTCAAGAGTTCTGGCCAGAAAAGCAGGTTGGTTAGTGTTCGGAGCATATAAATTGACAAATGTAAACTTCTGGTCAAAGATCTTCCCCTTAACTAGAAGACCCCTCCCATCCCCTGGCGCGACTGAAGAAAGAGATGAAGTTTGGATACGGTTGGAAAATAGTATGACTACACCTCTAGCTTAAGAGTTCGAGTAGTTATTGTAGTTGGAGGTAGAGTAATATCGATTCTTCAGGATAGGGGCGTTAGGGCCTCTAAAATGTGTCTCCTGTAAAAAGGCGACATCAATTTTTTCCAGATTGAGGGTGCGGAAGAGATTAAAGCACTTCTCAGGGATGTTCAGACCCTTCGCATTAAGGGACAGCAATTTAAGTTTAGTATTGGTAGGGGTCATTTTGAGGATTTGGGAGTGACTGATTGGGCGTGTAGCCCCAGGAGGGATTTCAAGCTACATAAGATGGGTAACCTGCTATACGGATGTGACCTCGTATGGAAAGAAACATGAGGGGGGGGCGGGAAGGAAACATCTATCTGGGGTAACAGTAACACCTCGGGAATAAACATTTGAACAATGAATAGAAATAGAAAATACCAAGTGGATCCTGGGTAATAGGGCCATACTGTGGGTGCCATGGGTATCCACACAAGTAGAAACTCCATGCACCACAATTTCCAAACTATGGAGGTAAAGGCCAAAACAGGGTAATGACAGAACATGCATCACCAAACAACAACAAAGAATGTAACATAAGTTATGGTTATATGGAGGAAGAACAAGCAAACATGTTATAGGTATAACAGTTCTATCAAGATAACCCACCAAATAAGGAAGAGACTAAACTACTGTGACTCTCCCACGGAGGGGGACAGAGAGCTAAATGGGTACTTTAGGGGCCTAAAGACACCCCACATCAACAGAAATATAATAGCAATAAAGGTAGATTCAGCAATCCTCAAATACTTAGTGCTATGATGGTTCAAGTCCACTCAGGTGCCAACAGAGTCTGCTGAATTGTGTGTGGACCTTGTGCTCCGCCGCCATCTCTGGGCTGTCTGCCATTCCTCACGATGGGTCAAAGTGGAGGCGGACGCTGATCTGTACCAATCCGGCAATGAGATCGCAGGGAGATCCAGGCATTCACAGAATTGAGATATGCAGATATGCTGGATTATGCAGATTCGCCATCTTTCCATTGTGAGAGGCTCGAATGCTGAGGGGGAAGCCCCATTGGTATTTGATTTGCCGCCTTCGCAGTTCGTCGGTGAGAGGCTTAAGTAGGCGGCGTTGCAAAAGAGTACGCCGTGAGTGAACTGTGTAGTAGTGATGCCGACATATGATATCTCTAGGCGGGTCTGTCGGGGGTCGCCTGGGGCCAAGGGCCCGGTGAGCTCTATCAAATTCAATGACCGCATTAGGGTCTGCTTCCAGCAGGTCATTAAAGATGGCGGTCAGACCATTTATTATTCCTTGTGAAGGAACCTCTACCGGGATCCCCCGCACTCTCAGATTATTCCAGCGGCCGCGGTTATCGAGGTCTTCAAGGTGCTTCTGCACCTCTCTAAGTTCTGCTGTGCACGACTCTAAGGAGCCCTGTAGTTGCGAAATAACCCCGACTTGTTCCTCGTGGGCTTCCTCTAGTCCAGAAACCCTGGTGGAAATACCAGTAACCTCTGTGTGTAGAGAGCTCAGCTGAACCTGAAGTTTATCTTGGAGGCGTTGCTCTAGATCTTGTAGGTCTCTCTTGGTGGTCAAGGAGTCCATACGGCGGAGGATCTCATTCATGGCTTCGCTCTGTGATGGAGGAGCTGCTGTGCCCTGAGCACTGAGAGGGGATTTTGCCATCTCTTGCTCAGAGATTGAAGAGGTAGATAGAGCTGCTGGTGACACTGGTCTACTCTGTGCGGTAATAAATTGCTGAATGTCTGGCTGAGTCAGACGCGTTTTTGGCCTCGGCGTTTTCGGTGCTGAGGTGCTTTTCTTCCTCATTAGAGTGTAGATTTGATAAACCTTAAGTTTGGTGCCTTACATTAAGGCAAGCAAAGTCTTAGTGATGCACGAAGCTGCGTTCCCCCTTTATAATTTTTAAAGCATCATTGACAATTAGCTGCGCTACATTGCCGCTAGGCGAAGGGGCCCACAGCCCCCGCAATAGTATAGAAAAGTGGACTTAAAGCAGGAAACAGTGAGTGAAAACATTCCAATATACTTATACTGTGCTGTGTTGTTTGAAAAAAGCACCACTAAATGGCAGCAGAGAGCTGATTAACACCAAATGCACTGGAATGAAGGCACAGCAATCAGCTGTCTTCGTGTAAACTGCTAGAAAGTCACAGGAGTTAGATTGCAGATACAGAGGCCTCCTGCACAGGAATAATCAGGTATGGAGGATAACAATGTCTGATCCAGGGGCTAGGAAGTTCCTCTGTGGACAGCTTGTGTGAGTCCCTGCTCTAGTACTTGTAAGCCTATTAGTAGCTGGGCTTTCTGGTGCTTTTCCACCCTGCAGGCTATGTGCAGTATCGTGAGGAGAGAGAAGCCAAAACGGGGGGAGATGGGCTGAGAAGTCACTGGTCCTACCTGCCATGTACCACTACGATCATCTGTACCTTAATTGGCAGCAGCAGCCTGGTGGTGCAGGAGATGAGATCTCTCCACTGCTGGGATTTCCAGACCCCCCCCTGTCGCTCCTCCTATCAGGGGGATCCCAGGGCAGAAGTGGGGACACTGCGCCTCATTCCAACCAGGGGTTGAAGAAAACAAGCGCCATGGGGCGCGAGGCAGACAAAATGGCGGGCGGCCTCCGATCCACGTGCCTCCTCGGTCCAGGCTCTAGGAGGGTCAAAGGGATAATAACAATGGGGTCTGGCCCCCTAAAGGTAATTGAACCCCTTTATAAGGGTGAATTTATGGCGTTAACTGGGGAGCTCGAGGTAAACGCCCACTCACACCAGCGTCCAAACCACGCCCCCCAGATTATAATTTTTACCTACGACTCCTATTGTATTTATATTCTGACTGACTTCCCATCACCATATCTCATTGCCCAGGTGCCCTCCACATTTATCGCTTTGTCATCTCTATTAGACATCCTCTTTCATCCCCCCACATCATGACTTATAGCTCCCATATCCTGAACCCTGCACCCATTATCATTCCCTCCACCCCCCAAGATCCATCTGTAACAAGTTCCCAGCCATACGTGATCTGTTCATCTCTAACTCCTTT
The DNA here is from genome assembly GCA_011038615.1 of Limnodynastes dumerilii. Classification (NCBI taxonomy): domain Eukaryota; kingdom Metazoa; phylum Chordata; class Amphibia; order Anura; family Limnodynastidae; genus Limnodynastes; species Limnodynastes dumerilii. The sequence goes on along the minus strand of WWET01004805.1, from coordinate 53,871 downwards.
AACCTCCTAGCTCTCACTGAAACATGGCTCTCCCCAATGACACCACTTCACCCGCTGCTGTGGCCTATGGAGATCTCTCCTTCTCCCAGAACCGGCGACCGTCATGGTCACGGTGGCGACAGCCTGCTCCTCTCTCCCTCTTGCACTTTCCGCACTATCCTTCCAGAGCCCTCCCTCATCTTCTCCCTTCAAGGTCCACTCTATCCGTCTTTTCCGTCCTCTAGACCTCCGTGTTGCTGTCCTTTACCGGCCCCCAGGCCCTTGTTCACAGTTCTTTGAGAACTTTGTTGCCTGCTTCACCCACTGTCTCTCCTCTGACCTCTCTTTCATTATTTTGGGTGACTTTAAAATCCCTGTTGATAACCCCTCCCACCTTTAAACTTCTCTATTTTCTCATCCTTTGGCCTGACTCAATGGACCACCTCCACTACCCGCACACAGGGCCATTCCCTTGACATAGTCTTCACCCACTGCTGCACTCTGACTGACTTCTCCATCTCTCCTTTTCCTCTTTCTGACCACCACCTCCTCTCCTTCTCCCTCTCCTCTCCTGTCTCCCCCCCCCCAAACGCGTTCTCACCAGACAGAACATCAGCTCCTCAACATTTTCCTTCTCCCTTGACCACCTCCTTTCTCCCATTACCTCTCTCTCCTGCCCCAACCAAGCCGCCATCCTCTACAATACCACCCTCTCCTCTGCCTTTGACTCTGCCTGTCCCCCCTTCCTCCGTTACCCTTCGCCGCTCTAACCCCCAGACATGGCACTCTCAAGTCACGCGCTTCCTCAATGCTTCTTCACTGCTGAGCGTCTCTGGTGCAAATCTCGCTCCCTTGCTGACTTTCACCACTTTAAATTCGGCGTTTTCTCTACTTGCTCTGTCCTTGCCTAAGTCAAACAAATTTTCTTTAAATTTCTCATAATCTGCTCCGTCGCCTCTTTGCCACCTTTAACACTATTAGAAATGACATCTCCTCCACCCTGCTTCCTTCATTCCTCCCCAACTCTCCAACCCCCCTTCTATGCAACCATCATAAGTTTTCTTCTTTCAATCCTATGACAAGTGATGAAATTTTCTCCCTAATAATATCCTCACCTCCCTCAACATGTCCTGTGCACCCTATTCCCTCACACCTTTTCAAACACCTCTTTCCCACTGCCTGCTCCTGTCTAGCCCACCATTTCAACCTTTCCCTGTCATCTGGTATCTTCTCTTCCTCTTTTAAGCATGCCCTTGTCTCTTCCATTCTCATAAAATCTAATCTGGACCCTACATCCCCCTCCAGCTACCGATCTATATCCCTTCTCCCCTTCACCTCCAAACTCCTTGAGCGCATAGTCTACCAACGTCTCATCAGCTACCTTACTGGCAACTCTCTCCTGGATCCCCTCCAATCCGGTTTCCGGCCCCTCCATTGCAGAGACTACCCTTATCAAAGTGACCAATGATCTGTTATCTGTCAAATCCAAAGGCCACTACTCCATCCTCATCCTTCTTGATCTGTCAGCTGCTTTTGACACTGTTTACCATCATTTTTTGCGTTAAACCCTCCACTCTTTTGGTCTCACTGACACTGCTCTCTCTTGATTTTTCTCTTATCTCTCTGACCGCGCCTTCTCTGTTTCCACCCTTAACTCAACCCCCCTCTTTGCTTCCTGTTGGTGTCCCCCAGGGCTCTGTCCTTGGCCCGCTCCTCTTTTCTCCCTCTACACCTCCTTGCTGGGAAACCTCATCAGCACCTTTGGTTCAACTTTCACCTCTACACTGATGACATTCAAATTTACCTCTGTTCCCCGACTTCAACACCTCTATTCTGTCTAAAATTTCCGAGTGCCTTGCACCCCTATCCACATGGAAGGCCATACGCTTTCTCAAGCTGAATATGGACAAAACGGAAATTGTTTCCTCTGCCTCCCATGTCAGTAGTGGGTAGTGTGGGTAGTTACTCTTCTCTGAGCCAGCAACAGGAATTAAAAGAAGACTCCTGAAGTATATAAGGAAACGCCCCCTCCTTCCTGTGTCTTTTTTTATTCCTGTCTTGAGCCAGAGATCAGTGTTAGGTAGCGTAGCTTACCGTTTTTTTCTTTGTTCGGGTCCCCGACTCTGTTGCTCTATTCCCTCCTGCCAAGACTACAGTCTGTCAGGTGGGAGCGGGAGGTGCTGGTACCTCATGACCGCGCTTAGACGTGGAAGCTTCTGAGTGCCTGCCCCTACTCCATGAGGGCGGGCAGGGAATCGTGTCGCACATGCATCCCAGATATTCTGCCCGGGTTCATCCAACGGAAAGGTGGGCTGGTGATATCAGATAGGGCGCCGGGACATTTAAATTGGTGCCAGTCCTCTTCAGCTTTGTACTGCATCAGAAGGGAGTCTGTGGAACAGCAAACCTTCTTGACTGTGGGACCTAACAATGAAGGATAAGGGGTCACAGCAGAAAAAGTCAGGGTAAACCCAGCCTTTTTTCGTTATTGTATAGTATGGTTTTTTTTTAAAGTTAGTTTTTTTTAAGTTAGTAGTGGTTCTTGTTTATTATACGACCAGTAAAGATCATATGGATTTAAAGGCTAAACATAAAAAGCTACATGCTACTAAATGCAATATATGTGATAAAGTTCTGCCTGAGGATGTTTCTGCGATTACTTGTCCTGATTATATATGTAAAGAGAAGCAACAACCTTCAGCTCAGATGTTGTAATTAGTAAATTTAATGAAAGAGTCTTTGGCGGATACTTTTGTTACAAAAGAGGATTTGAAAAAGTTTAAGCATAAGAGATCACGTTCTATAATTAGTGATGTGTCTGAAGAATCTATGTCTGACCAGCCATTATTGTTTTCTGAAGAGTCTGCCGCTTCTGACTATGAATCCGTTAAGTCTCAGTCTGAAGCTGATTTCAATCCTGATTTGATTGATCGGTTACTTAAATTGATACATAAAACTTTAAATATTGAAGAGGATAAGGAAGAGTTAAAATCGCAAGAACTGTTGTTTAAAGAAAGCAAAAAGAGAAATAAGTATTTTCCATTGTCTAAAGTTCTTAAGTATGGTATCGTATGGTTCAAGAGGAGTGGAAGCAGCCAGATAAGAGGCTTGCGGTTACTAGTAGAATGTGTAAATTGTATCCTTTTTAATATGAAGAAGTAAAAAGAAGTAAAAAAGTGGGATGAAGCACCAAGAGCTGACACGGTGATAGTGAGGCTGTCTAAGAGGACAACATTACCTCCTGAAGACGTATCAGCATTTAAAGATGCAATGGACAAAAATAATGGCTCTTTGTATGAAAAAACAGCATTCCATTGCTGGGGCAGCTTTGAAGACTTCAGCAGCCACGGCGATAACTTCTAGAATCATGAGAAGCTGGGCTAACAATTTAGAAACCAATATTGTGGAAGGAATCAAGATGTCACAGGCAGTGGCTCATGCCGCTGCACTTACCTGATTAAAGGGCCGTTCTCCGCTGCCTTGTCCCGCCGTCCCCGTGGTCTTCAGCCTCCTCGGCGGGGTCCGACATGGCCGGCGTCCCTCGCTGCTCTCCGGCGTCCACGTGGATGCATGGGTGCCGCCATCTTGCGCCGCGTCACGTGTTTGCCTCAGCCAATCAGGTCCCAGGCTGGGGAAACACATGACACGGGGATCCAATCCGATGCTACAGCGGGGTATTTAAACCCCAAGCTCCAGTCCAACGTTGCCAGATCTTCTCATCTTCTGAGGTGCCTGGTTGAGTGTTCCTGCTCTGCTACTACTGCTTCTGCAGTCCAGTCTAATGCTGCAATCAAGTCCAGTGCTGCAATCCAGTCCAGCCTTCACATCCCAACCCGCAGTTGGCGTTCATATCGCTGCACCCTCCTTACCTGCTACACTCCACGTTAGTGGCATCTATTAGAGACTTTTCTACCGTGATGCTCGTTTCTTTACTCCGCTACGTGTGTTAGAACTACATGCAGAGATCCTACTTGAAGCCAGCTAACTTCATCTTTGACTCAGCTCACGCCCCTCCCCTCCGACCTGGGAGCAACCTAGAAGTTCCCAGATCCGTGATAGTAAGATCTGGCCTAATGGACCGGGCCGGACTGAATCCGCAGGGGAATCCTCCCGAGTTCAACCTCTCTGAAAGAGTCCAGATCCAGGAGGCCACAATGTCTCAAGTAGTATCATGTCTGCAACAGATGACCAACCAATTGGGAGCGTTCCAACAGGTCATGATGACTCAACACCAAGCTGTGGTACCAGCATCAAGTTCCACCTCTAGCGGGACTAGGATACCTCTATCAACTCCAGCCAAGTTTTCTGGAGATCCTGCACTTTGCCAAGCTTTCTGAATCAGTGCAAGCTCCTTTTTGAACTGCAACCCGACAGTTTTCCTTCAGAACGGGCTAAGATAGCTTACATAATATCTCTGCTGTCTGAGAAGGCCCTTGCATGGGTTTCGCCTTTGCTGGAGAAATCAAGTCCGATCCTGTCGTCATTGGATGAATTCTTGAAAACCTTCCAGACAATCTTTGATGAACCCGGACGTACAGCTTCTGCCGCATCAGACATCCTCCGCCTCCGTCAGAGGGATCTATCCATTGGTGATTATACTATCCAGTTCCGCACCTTGTCATCCGCAACTGTCTTGGAACAAGGAGGCATAAATGTCCGTATACCATGAAGGTCTATCCAAACGGATAAAGGATGGACTACTCTCATCTGTCACGCTCACCACTCTGAATTCCTTAATATCTACTTGTGTCCAGATAGATATCCGTCAACAAGAGCGCCGCTCTGAACGGAGAAGACTGCCTTGTTCCAAGTCAGTTGTGTCTACTCGTCCCAAGTCTCTGGTACTATCAGCAGAAAAACCCATGCAGCTGGGTTGATCCCGAATTACGCCTCAAGAGAGACAGCGGAGAATCAAAGACAATCTTTGCTTTTACTGTGGAGAACCTGGTCATACCCGGTTGCAGTGTACTAAGCGTCCGGGAAACGCCTGCTCCTGATTGATGTTGTGGAGGTCAACCCAGGAGTTCCAGTTCGCTCCTCTAATCACTGTGACTGTCTTATCCCGTTGACTCTAACCTTGGGTACCCAGTGGTCTGAACTCCTTGCCCTGTTAGACTCCGGTGCTGCCAAGAATTTCATTACCGCCAAGATAATTAAGGAATTGAACATCCCAGTGCTACCTCTACCCCTCCGTGAGGTGACTTTATTATTTTTTTTTATTTCATGTTTATTAGTACAGGGATAGATATGGCAAGAGCTGGCTGTTAAAATATGATGGACTTATACAGCCGCAGCACGGAAAGGGTGTCCTATTTTTCTGTTTTTTATTAAGTGTTTGTTACATGTTATACATGTTGTCTTAGTGTACAATATTTTTAACATTTGAAATTGTGTATTCAATAAAGACTACTATATCTGAATCAAACTAGACTGAAGTATGGTTGTGCACTATTTTGGTTGGTCTTAAATTATCCTTACTTATTTTGTAGGGATTCATTACTTTGTCTCACAATATATGCAATTGCCAACCGGTAGCACCCACCCTGTATTTGAATATTATTTAATGTACTTAACAGGGTTTCATGTCTCTGTACTTGTATGGTTAAACACTGGTGCGGGATCTTCTCTTCTCTATATTCATGCTACCTCTACCCCTACCTACCTCACCGCAGTCGACGGGAGTCGGATACCCGGGGGAACCATCTCTCATCGAACAGTACCATTGTCTCTTAGCATCGGGGCTCTTCATTCTGAGACCATTCAACTCTTGGTACTAGCCGAAGCCACCTCTCCAATTATCTTCGGACTACCTTGGTTACAAATCCACAACCCCCATATCGGCTGGGTTTCTTAAATCTTAAGTTGGGGTCCTACGTGTTTTTGCAAGTCTCTACCCAGGATAATTCCTCAGCACCAGATTCAAAGTACGGAGAAGCTTCAGCTCCCAAGTCCATACGCGGATTTCACTGATGTGTTTTGTCCTAAAGCTGCCGAAAAACTTCCACCTCACCGACCTTGGGATTGTCCCATAGATTTAATTCCCAGATCTACACCTCCTAGGGGTCGGACCTACCCCTTATCCATTCCAGAAAGCCAGGCCATGTCTACCTATATCTCTGAAAATCTACGTCAAGGATTCATTCATCCCTCCACGTCTCCAGCTGGTGCCGGGTTCTTCTTTGTGAAGAAAAAAGATGGGGGCCTACGTCCTTGTATCGATTATAGGGGTCTCAACGACATTACCATCAAAAATCGATATCCATTACCTCTAGTCTCCGAGATGTTCCACCGGATCCGTGGTGCCCAAATCTTCACAAAGTCGGACCTACGAGGGGCCTACAACCTTATTCGGATCAGATCTGGAGACGATTCGAAAACCGCCTTTAACACCAGGGACGGACATTACGAATATCTGGTGATGCCCTTTGGACTGAGTAATGCCCCAGCCGTATTTCACAGTTTTGTTAATGAAATTTTCAGAGATCTCCTGAACCAGACCGTCATCGTTTACCTGGATGACATCCTTATCTTCTCCCGAACTCTTGAAGAACACCGTAAGCACGTTCGAGAAGTGTTATCACTCCTTCGCCATCACCATCTGTATGGGAAGTTGGAGAAATGCATGTTTGAAGTGAAGGAAGTCTCGTTCCTTGGATTTATCTTGTCAGGTTCTGAACTTCGGATGGATCCTGCCAAGGTACAAGCAATCCTTGATTGGTCCCAGCCTAACACTGTCCGCGGTATACAGCGTTTCATTGGCTTCGCTAACTTCTACCGAAGATGAGACCGGAGCTACTCTACCATTATCTCACCCATTACTTCTCTGACGCATAAAGGCTCCAATCCTTCCAAATGGCCGTCCGAGAGCACTCTGGCTTTTCAGCAGCTTAAGAAAGCTTTTGCCTCTGCTCCTGTTCTTCATCAACCAGACCTCTCTTTACCCTTCATTGTGGAGGTAGACGCATCATCAGAGGGGGTGGGAGCCATTCTCTCTCAAAGATTTAAAGATGGAAAGGTTCACCCTTGTGCCTTTTTCTCTCGAAAATTCCAGACAGCTGAGAGAAATTATGCCATCGGCGAGAAAGAATTGCTGGCGATGAAACTCGCTCTGGAGGAATGGCGATATCTTCTGGAAGGAGCAGTTCATCCATTCACGGTACTGACAGACCACAAAAATCTGCTATATCTCCAGACTGCCAGGTTCCTCAACCCTTGTCAACCTAGATGGTCTTTGTTCTTTTCTCGTTTTAACTTTACCTTGCAGTTCTCTAGTCCCGAACAAGACGAAGAAAATACACAACTCATCTTGAATCCCATCCAAGTAGCAGCCACCGAACTAGTCAGACCCCCGCCACCCGGAAGAACTTTTGTACCACAGAATCTTCGAAGCAAAATCTTATCATGGGCCCATGCTTCAAAATTCTCTGGACACGTGGGGATCACCAAGACTGTAGCTCTTCTTAGTCGGAACTATTGGTGGCCCACTCTGTGCCAAGACACCACTGACTTCGTCAATGCCTATACCCTGTGTGCCCAACATAAGATTCCTCGGAAAGCTCCTCTGGGATCACTACAACCTCTTCCTGTTCCTATGACTCCCTGGACCCATCTGTTTATGGACTTTATTACAGATCTACCACCTTGTGATAAATTCGATACCATCTGGGTTGTCGTGGACAGATTTTCCAAAATGGCCCACTTACCCCTACGGGGTCTTCCCTCCGCTCCAGTCCTGTCTAAATTTTTCCTCCAACACATCTTCCGGTTACATGGATGTCCTGAAGAAATCATCTCTGACCGAGGGGTTCAATTTACGGCCAGATTCTGGAGAGCTTTATGCACCAGTCTTGGAATAAAGTTGAGATTCTCTTCCGCCTATCACCCTCAAACATACGGCCAGACAGAGAGAGTCAATCAGGATTTAGAGACTTTAATTCGCTTGTACGTTGCATCCTCTCAGGATGATTGGGTGGAACTGCTACCCTGGGCCGAATTTGCCCATAATAACCACTACCATGAATCTCTAGATTCCACTCCGTTCATGGTGGTTTTTGGTCAACACCCTAAGGTTCCACCATTCTCTGAACTTCCAGCAGCCCAAGTCCCAGCTTCGGAACTCGCTTTAAAGGACTTTTCGAAATCTTGGAAGAAGGTTAGAAGCTCCTTACTAAAAGCCTGAAAACGGTATAAGGTTCAAGCCGATCGTAAGAGGAGGGCGGTGCCAATTCTCCATCCGGGAGATAAGGTATGGTTATCCTCTAGGAATCTTCACCTCAGAGTTCCGTCAATGAAATTTGCTCCCAGATACATCGGCCCTTTTAAGATTGCAAAAGTCATTAACCCTGTGGCATACCAGCAGGACTTACCTCCCTACCTCCGTGTACCCAAAGTGTTCCACATATCTCTCCTCAAGCCTCTGGTCGTTAACAAGTTTTATTCACCCGTCAAAAGACCATCTAAGATCATCGGTTCAGTGGAAGACGAGTTTGAGATCAAGGAAATTGTGGACACTCGGATGTGTTATGGTCACCTCCAGTACTTGGTTGATTGGAAGGGATTTGGCCCAGAAGAACGTGCCTGGGTCCGAGCTACTGATGTCAGAGCACCAAGACTTATTCGAAAATTCCTAGCCAAACATCCTTCCAAGGCCAAGTTAAGGTGTCCACAGGCCACCCCTATGGAGGGGGGTGATGTCACAGGCAGTGGCTCACGCAACTGCACTTACCTGATTAAAGGGCCATTCTCCGCTGCCTTGTCCCGCCGTCCCCGCGGTCTTCAGCCTCCTCGGCGGGGTCCGACACGGCCGGCGTCCCTCGCTGCTCTCCGGCGTCCACCTGGACGCATGGGCGCCGCCATCTTGCGCCGCGTCACGTTTGCCTCAGCCAATCAGGTCCCAGGCTGGGGAAACACGTGACACGGGGATCCAATCCGATCGTATTTAAACCCCAAGCTCCAGTCCAACGTTGCCAGATCTTCTCATCTTCTGAGGTGCCTGGTTGAGTGTTCCTGCTCTGCTACTACTGCTGCTGCGTTCCTGTCTAGTGCTGCAATCCAGTCCAGTGCTGCAATCCAGTCCAGTGCTGCATTCCAGTCTAGTGCTGCAATCCAGTCCAGTGCTGCAATCCAGTCCAGCCTTCGCATCCCAACCCGCAGTTGGCGTTCATATCGCTGCACCCTCCTTACCTGCTACACTCCATGTTAGTGGCATCTATTAAGAGACTTTTCTACCGTGATGTTCGTTTCTTTACTCCGCTACTTGTGTTAGAACTACATGCAGAGATCCTACTTGAAGCCAGCTACCTTCATCTTTGACTCAACTCACGCCCCTCCCCTCCAACCCGGGAGCAACCTAGAAGTTCCCAGATCCGTGATACAAGAGAGCAGATTTACTGAAACAAGTACAAGATCTACAGCTGGCAATTTCATTTATTTGTGAATTCTCAATAGCCGCAAGACAAGGCGCTACAGCAACAGTAACAAGAAGGGCCTTGTGGCTGAAGCCTTGCCTTCCCAAAGTGGGAAGGATATTCACACCACCCTGAAAAACATGGCACAATGACGCAAGAAATTTCGATCGCCAGGATATAGTGGGAGGAAGACTATTAAAATTTGCAAACCAATGGAGAGAGTTAACATCAGACAAATGGGTATTGAGCATCATCAATCAAGGTTACAAGTTAGAATTTCTAAAATTTCCCAAAAAAACTTTTTCAAGTGACACCGATACCTACAAACAAAGAAGAAAGAGAGGCTCTAAAAATCAGTGTACAAAACATGATTGATCAAAAGGTGATGATACAAGTCCCCAAACAAGATAATTTCAAGGGCTTTTATTCAAGATTCTTTGTGGTAAAAAAAATAAAAATAGCGGGAGTTTCAGGAAACATCCTGGACCTCAGAGAATGAAACAAAAATTTTATATTAAAAACTTTCAAGATGGAGTCCATAAAATCAGTCATCATGGGTCTACAAAAAGGAATGTTTATGACCTCAATAGAGTTAAATTACATATACCAATCCTCAAGAGCCATCAGAAATGTTTAAGATTTATGATCTTCAGAAAGCATTTTCAGTTTGTGGCCCTTCCGTCTTGTGTCATCACCATAAACATTCACAACTGGTAGCGGTCATTAAAAGAATAAGAAAGGAAGGCATCCATATTTGGGCATACTTAGACGATCTTCTCATTGCAGCTTACACCAAAGAACTAGCAAAAAGAGTACTGTATATTCTAAGGACAAAAGGATGGTTAATAAACGAGTGAAGGAGTCAGTTAACACCAGACACAACCAAACAATGTCTAGGTATGGTCATAGATACAATACAGATGTCAGTGAGGCTCTCAGCAGAAAGAATAACGAAGCTAACCTCAGAAGTAAGGTCTATTTACAGAAGACGTCGAGTGTCCACAGGAACCTGCATTAAGATACTGGGGTTGATGTAGGCATCAGACATTAAACAAATGGGTATTGAGCGTTATCAATCAAGGTTACAAGTTAGAATTTCTAAAATTTCCCCCAAAAACTTTTTCAAGTGTCACTGATGCACCGAAGATGTCGAGTGTCCACAGGAACCTTCATTAATATACTGGGGTTGATGTAGGCAGCCATAGACGCCGTACCCTGGGCGAAAATCCGTATGAAAGGTCTTCAAATGTGTTTTTTTCAACAATGGGACAGAGACCCAAAGAATATGACAGAAATAGTGACTTTGGGCTGGATCCAGACCTTGTTAAGTGCATGAACTTAGTTACTCAAGGGCTAAACCATGTTGATTTCAGGGGGAGCCAAGTTAATTGTATTCTTTGCATGCAGGGATATATCTTTAAATTGCTTACTGAACACAGATATTGAACAGCTTTACTATCACACTGTTATTTAGACTTGGGATAGGAAACATCAACTCTCAACTCTAGTGCTGTTTGCAACAGATGAAATATGAATCCCCTGCAATCAACATGGTTTAGCCCAGGAGTAACTAAGTTCGTGCACTTAACAAGGTCTGGATCCAGCCCTTTGTCAGCACAGCGCAGTTAGATCTGGAGTGGTGGCTCTCAGAAGAGAAACTAAGGATGGGAAAGTCTTTTGCAAATCTTCCATTAGCTATAGTAACAACAGATGCAAGCTTGACAGGTTGAGGAGCTGTGTGCGGTCAAGGCACAGCACAAGATTTTTGGTCCAAAGAAGGAAAGAGTTAAAGGCTGTTGGGGAGGCCTTAAAAAACTTCCAGCGGCAACTTTGAAACACTTTGTTTCTTTTTATCATGGAAAATATTTTAATAATGCCCTTTTTTATTGTAACGTATCTTTGCCCCGATTGGTTAATATGGTTTACATGTACTATATATATATTGCATCTGTGGCAAACACCCCTTCAGCCTTGAAGAAGAATCAAGTAGATTCAAAACGCGTCGGAGGGGTGTCTAATGTTCCTGTCTGTATCCTGGTGAACCACCTGATTGATCTCTGCAGCACCGTTCCTCTGTTTTCTACCCGGGTATTTGTCATCCAGAGAGAACGGTGCTAAACTGGTGGGTCTCACTAGAGAAACTGCAGGCTTTTTATTTTTGTTCTTTGTGAACCTTTGTATTTAATAAATATGACTTTTATTTTCTGCATCCTGAGCGTTAGCCTCTATCCATCTAAAGAGAGAGCCAGAGTCCAGCGGGGAGCGGGGGATTCCCCTTCCGACAGTTTCAGAGCTTTTGTTGATGAGTTTCCGTGGCGACGGCCAGCGCATACAGTCTACACGTGGCAGCTGCAAATATCTCGGCGTCTCCTCGGTCCTTTGAAGTTTCAGGCACCTTTTCGTTTATCTTTTTGGCCATTAACTGTGAGTGACTTAAATCTTGCTAGAACTTGAACTAATTGGTCGAATTTCAGGAGATATATTTGCCGTTCTATAAATCTTCTGCTCTAAGGACCCTACTGTATTTTACTCGCCTCACATATATTAGTACAAGGACCATCATATTTCTACTCTAATAAGCACTCAATAGACTGTTTTTTACACACAAATATATTTTTTATTCTCATATTTTTATTGTTATTCACTTGATTGTATACCTACAGTTTGATTGTACCTAAAGCACGTTGCACTTTATCTGAGAAGAAGCAGCAGGCTATATTCTGAGTGAAGCTTTGATATTTAGTCAATACTTTTGTTTTTATATGTTGTACTTTCCAGAACTTAGCAACTTGATTTAGGAGCTACATTTATTCTTCATACTTATTTATTGTTTTACTGTTAGTTTTGAATTACTGTTAGTATTTTCATTCACCTTTTTTATATATTTTTTCACTGCTTTATTAGATAGATTTTTACACTAGATTCTATATATTTATTAATTATTTATATTTTCTAGCGCTCTCTCACCAATTTTTCACAGGATAGTGATAGAACTGGTAAAATCTAGAAACCATTTGTTTTCGGTGATAAAGACCGTTTTTTTTTTATTTTTTATTTATTTATTTGATGAGGCCTCCCCTTAGCGCTTAACTCACCACATTTTCTGTACTGTATATTTCAGCCATAGAGGTGCGATTTTACGGTGATCTCCCGTCCCTGACCATCAAAAACACATGTCAATATACTTGACGTGTTTTTGTGTGTGAAAAAAGCAAGTGCTGCATGAATGAAAGCCTTAGCCATGCTGTGCTGATAGAACTACAAGGCTAAGCATTGCTTAGCCTTGTATTTCTATCAGCGTCAGCATGGTAAGACTTCTAACCATGCTGCGCTGTGTGTATAAAAAAAATACAGTGTACAATAAACATACTGAAATACATTACAATGTGTCCCTGTTAAATAAACATTTTCCCTGACTAATATTACTCCCTAATGTATTTACTTACCTCGGTGGTCCCGTGTCCTATACTAAATATAGTGTGATGTAGTCTATGGTGTAATAAAAATAATAAAAGTTTTTATCACTTACCATTTGTTGTCCTCTGTTTTGGGAAGTCTTGCTAGTTGTGAAGAATCTTCTTCTGTTGATTGGAGTCCTGGTGTCGGCTTGCTTACAGTGATCTCCCCGTTCTTCAGCTCCGACACCTCTGCATTTTCTGATCTTGCAACGGCGGAGACTGGCTCCTCCTCCTCTTCTTTGCTGCTCCTACTGCCATTGTGTCGCTAGGGGGCAGCCTTTTATTTAAATGATGACGTCAGAGGCCAGAGTGTAACTGGCGTCATCATTTAAATAAAAGGATGCCCCCTAGTGACCGAATGGTCACATATTGACATTTTTTTATTTTTTTGCACACGCAGCGCAGCATGGTTAGAAGTCTTACTATGCTGACTCTGATAGATGCTTAGCCTTGTAGTTCTATCAGCACAGCATGGCAAAGGCTTTCAGCCATGCAGCACTTAGTTTTTTTTTAACTCACGCGAGTTGCTGCGATTTTTTAAAAGGCTAATCGTGGTGGTTTTCTATTGAAAACCACAGCAATTTAGCCCTTTAAAAATCGCAGCAACTCGTGTGATTTGATTTAAATTGCTGTAAAATTGCATTTTTGTGAATACCGCGATTTAAACCAAAAAAATCGCAGGTAAATCGCGGCGAGACGATTTCATCTCGCCTGCAAAAATCGTTTTTTGTAAATAGAGCCCTATGAGAGCAGTCTCTGCATCTTGGGCAGAGAACGGAGCAACATCTATTGAAGACCTTTGCAAAGCAGCGGGATGGTCTTCAGTGCATACATTTACTAAACATTATAGAGTAGATGCTCAGTCATCTTCAGATGCTAACTTCAATAGATAAAAAAAATAAAAATACAACTTTT